>VKOC01000875.1:0-130806 GCA_009364415.1 Spea multiplicata | reverse complement strand
TATATATATATATACCTACGTGTGTGTATACATATATATATATATACATATACATGTGTGTGTAAAGGCAGGGGTGTGTGGTGAGGGCAGTGTATAAATGTGTATGTATGGACAGGCATATGTGTAGATATATATATATCTACACATATATATACACATATATATATATTATATATGTGTGTGTGTGTGTAAGGGCAGTGCATGTATGTATATGTCAGCAAATCAACCAGCAAATCACCGGTAAGGTACATCGCTTGCCGTGATTGGCTGGTTGTTTGTACGCTGGGTAGAGGGGTAGTCTTATACGGCGAGTATAGTCCAAACTCTATATTTGGACTGTAAAAGTTGGGGGTCGTCTTATACGCCCAGTCGTCTTATACTCCGGAATATACGGTATATATATATTCCTTCTCGCTCGATGCTGAGGTTTTTGAGCGCAGTCTAAGGTTTATTTAAGCTTCTATCTATCCTCTAATATCAGCTACTTAATCTGATCTAATTCTCTGGATGGTATGAAAGTTTATTTTTTAATGTATGAAGCGATTAGCTTGTTGTCACTCCGATTATACTATAACGGGTACCTGCAATTTATACTGTGATTAGAGGGGAACCGACGCAATTGTCTGGAAATCTGAAATAATGCTAATTTTTACCTCTCTGATTCCATATTGCAACTTATTAACTAGCCCCCTATCCCCTTAAGTGCCCATCTGATTGTACTTCGTGATATGGTATGTGCTTCACATTATTGTCTTTACTAACGCTGACTGATGTATGTGCAGCAAGCCATCAACCTCTGGAGTACCGGGGAGGAAACAGTCAGAGTTCTGGCCTTCTTGGTGTTGAATAAAATCTGCAGACACAGAAAAGATTCATACCTCAACCCAGTGTTAAAGGTAAGACCCCACCATGTGTACTTACTGTGACAGTTTTTGACGTATTTGGAACTCTCAGGGTTTGACCCCAATCCCAAGGTCTCGGGCTGCAGGGGTAGATTCTCAGGGTCACACACCCTGGAACTGACCGCTTCCTAGTGTGATCATATAAAAGACTCCAATCTGATGCTTTTGCTGCCATGATATGACTAATGTGACTTCTTGAAAGCAGGTGGCTGAATTGTAGAGTATCTTTAAATAACGACAAGTCAAAGGATTATTAGAGGCACTTCGTTGACACATGTGGAGAGTCACTACATAGAATCTTCCCTTTTATTAAAGGGTTCATTTTTCAAGTCTCGGGGTCAGCTCATTTAGAAAGTTCCCAGGCATGGTGATGGGATACTCTGTGTTCCTACAAGTACATTTTCTTGGAGAGATCCATCTCATGACCTATCTCATGTTTATATCACTGCATGGAACGTGCAGTCTGTGCTTCTATGGATAAATCATCATGGTGTATTTTGTATATCAGAATCTAAAAGACTAAAGAAATATTTGCTTTCTTATGGCTTCATCCAGTCTGAAATGAGACTTTTCTTTTCCTTACAGAAAATGTACATCTCGTACGTCAAGAACTCCAAATTCACATCACCCAACGTTCTTCCGATGATCAACTTTATGCAGCGAACGTTGACCGAGATGTACGCTATCGATGTCCAGGAGTCTTACCAGCATATTTTTATATATGTCCGACAGCTGGCCATCCACCTGCGCAGCGCGATGACCCTTAAGAAAAAGGTGAGAGGAGATTAGAGTCGTGTTTGTCATCTGCTTCTAGAAGCTTTGGAAACTCCTCGTAGGTCTAATGTTTTTTTCTAGACCAGTTAATTTCATTTATGATAGAAATGCCAAGTGTTCTACTCTAGAAAGCCATTTTCGATGGTGGTACTGAGTTTTTCCTAACGAGCGATTATAATTATTAACCCTATGTCTTCCGGCTTGTGAAGGCATGCTGGGTATAACCCTTCAGGTCTCATCTGTAAAATACTTTGGGCCAAGAGTTAAACACTGGTTACCCAGCATTTGATAGTCTAAAAAGTGTAAATAAATATAGTTCTTGTCCTTTAGATATTACATTTTGAAAGGATCCTTATTGTCACTTTATTTGGGTTTGCAAAAGTGGTGGAAGTTGTAAATATTGAAATATGTTGGTAAATTATCTGTAGAATCTAGAACCCCTTTGTAATTTGCCAGCTGCTTTTAATGTATGAGACGGTTTTGCTGTCTAGCCTAGCTGACCACCTGCTGGATACATGGAAGATTGTGTAATTTGGTAATAGAATTAGAATTAACCCTGTTTTAAGTGTCTAGATCTGTATCCAATCCCTCTGAAATAATTTAAAGACAATTAGTCTTTGTAGACACCGAGATGTCCCACCATATGCGTGATGTCTCAACACGGCATATCTTCATTGCTTGGCCTTCTGTGGACCTCCTGGGTTTGCCGTGTTGGTTTTGTGCAGAAGCCTCTGCATTTAGTTTTTTTAGAGAAACACTTCGTTTTTAGCTATTTTAAAAGTGAAATTACCCACTGGGCTCAAAGAAATACAAGCACATTGTACGTTTTCATATTTGCAGACATACAGTTGACTCAGAAATTATTTGATGGACTTTAATCTTGGTGAACTAATCCCCCTGGAAGCTCATTTAATAGATAACAAGTCATAGTACAAAAATTATATATTTGTGGCCCCGTAGTGATTCATATTTGGCACTGACATGTTAAGGGTGTATATGTGTGTGAATGCGTGTGTGTGAGTGAATGCAGGTTTGTCTGTCTTGAAGTTTTATACTGTCTAGCTATAGGATTTGGAAACCAGGAGGAACCACATTAATTGGATGATGTTATTTAAAGCCACCTCGCTTCCCCACAAGCCAATTATTTCTCCTGGATGGTGACAAAACAAGCTGCCGGGAATAGAAATGCCAAATGCCGTCGCGGCTCCTTTAAACTGCAGTCGGCATATACAATTACGTAACAGAAGCAGTAAGGAGATTAACCCCAATAACAAATATTTTTGAATATCTGTGTATCATTACTATAAACAACAAATACAGCCCGAGATGTATATATGTACTCAGGTGTGATGACAGGACAAATTAAATATGTACACAACCATGTTGTATATATGTGTGTGTATAAATATATATAAACTTCCGTCGGTTAGAAGCTTATAAGCACATATCATAATAATATTAATTTATATTGCCAAAGAACATTCTGGAAAAACAGATATTTGAGAGCTAATGAGGAATTGCAAATGGGTAATATGAGTCTCATACAAATACAGCTTGCATTATAGACACATTAATAAGCACACTTGCAGGTAAAAGCATGCGCCTTATTTTTCACGCCAGCATTTGTACGTGGGCTGGCGAGCGGCTGTCGGATGAGCGTGTAACTCGCACGGTGAGGTCAGTCGCCACTCCGGCTAATGAGGATCCCCTGCTGGTTTCTGCTCATTAGTCTGCGGAGCGCTTGGGTCTGCAGAGCGCGGCGCGGGGGGCCTAGGCGGTCACATCCTGAAGTATTACTGCCTTGTTAGGCAAAGACGTGTTGTTTTTCAGTCCCTTTGCACAAAGGGTTAATTTGATCCATATTGAAAATGACAGCTTTATACGGCGTCCGGCCCTGGCCTCCTCTTGCTGTTTGAGTTGCTTTGGTTTTGTGTAACGTGAAGCTTTTCTGTTGGGTAGGAAGGCTGTATAGGTCAGTCTATACAATCTATACAGAGACTCGTCCGCTACCTTAAAATATAGAATAGACGACAAGCGGTCGGGCTCTTCTTTTCACATTGCTTTTCCAGTAGGGCGGGAATGTATTCTGACCGATATCCATATTCTCCCGTTCTTAGTATTCACCTAATCTTTAGAAGCTTAGTAGAGTAAGATCGAACCACCGCGTCAGAATGTCTGAATATTACTCTTTTTGTAGCCTCAACAGGAACAGTCACCAGGATCCTTCAACAATTCCCATAAACAGCCGATGATATGATTCTGTTCCTCAGTCCACTTTTTCTTATACCTTTTATTGGTATATGTCGTACATCATCTTGATGTCTTCTTCCACTCCATTCTCCTTTCTTCCTGGCATTTTCTCATTAATGTTTCTTCTCCTTCTCGGTTGTGTCTTTTTCTCTTTGCCCTACCTCCCTCTTTTTTCCCTGTCACTTTTCTAAAATCATTTTTTTCCTTCTGTACATTTTTCTCTCCCCCATGTCTTCTCAGCGTATTTTCCTCTCTGCGGTCTCTCTTCCTTCTTTTCTGGTATTCTCTCCACCGTTTCTCCTCCATCCACCCCTGCCTTTTCCCATTCCCCTCTTCCACATCCTCCTCATCTCTTTTGTTTCTCCCAAGCATCTCTTCCCTTCCCTCTTAGGGATCAGTCCCCTTTCCTCTCCATGGTCTTTTAAATTAGTTTCGTAAAAGTGTGTTCCCTTCCCCGGAATATAAAGAGCATACAGCGCGTGATATTGCGTTGCGGACCATTTCCCGGCTCCCGGAATGTTCTGGGCATGCCGCAGATCCATTGAATGAATTATAGACAATAGTGACTTTTGTTTTCTTGTTTTTATACAGGGGGCTTATCAATCCGTCTATAACTGGCAGTACATCCACTGCTTGTACCTCTGGTGTCGGGTCCTCAGCACTCTCCATCCGAATGAAGTCCTTAATCCTCTGATTTACCCTCTTACGCAAGTCATCACGGGATGCATCAGGTGGGAGCAGTCATTATTCGCCTGATTAAATACAAATGTATAATAATTTGGGTTTCACATAAAAGTTATGGTGGGATAAGCCCTTCCTCTTAAAATTAAGGGGGTAGCAGTAGCATTATTAAATAGTTTTTTATTATTTAATTTAATGTTATTAAATTATTAGCAAGCCTTCTAGCTTGTCTGGTGGATGTAGATTAGCGTTTAATTTGGGTTTCTACAGCGCTAACTCTTACGATGCTCAGCAGTCACGTTTTATGCATGAGTTTATGACACAAGGTATCAAATTCCAGCGATATATCGTAGAAATCAGGAGCTGGGCGGCTAATTGCCCTTTAAAAATGACCTCTTTTTGATTGTACTGTTCTAGCGAAAGCCTTATCGCTGATAATGTGCCGCGCTTTGCCGGCTCACCAGCTGGGACTCAGAAAATCACCGAAATATTTAATAAACTAATGTCTTTTGAGATACCTGAATGCTGCAGGCAGACTGTGCCGTTTCCTCCGGAGGAAGATATAGTTTATTAAAGTCAGCTGGAAATAATCAGACGGTTTAAGGAAGGTGACTAGAGTCTGAACGGGCCATAAAATCACGATCTGTCTACAAATATTAGACGGCAGTGAATCCTGTAATAAAGACAACAGCCGAAAAGTAGATATTAAACAGAGCGCCGTGACACAAACAAATCCGTTTTTTCCAGGCAAATGACATTTCTAACATTAATGATTATGTTGCTGTTCTTTAATAAAACTGCATTGGTGGAGTATCCAAACCTCACGTCTGGCGTGTAATCATGATAATTACGTTAATGTCACAATAGTATATATGACGTATGCAGTGAAATGACTGCTCACAAAAGACTTTTCTGAAAGACTCTGGAAAGTCACATTGAAGCCAATAGAGAAGTTGTTTTTTTTCTTCTTCTTCAAGCCCAAGGTGCGAGTGTGTCCAAATCAGAGCGAGGAAACGGTAGTGACAAATGTGAAGCTCCAGAGGAGCTGCAGTGGATCATTGGATCCCAGATCATACTCCCCGAAGGTGTATGTGACTCCTTCATTCATTCGCTCACCAGCCATGGTGCCTGCAGAAAGCCAGGTCCTTCTTGGTCACCCTCACAAGAGAGGTCTTCAAGGTGAAGCAGGAGCCAAAATGTACAACCAAAAAGCCAAATCATCTGTGATCTGGCACTAATGTGACCTTTTTAGCATCAGTGATATTACAGTTTGTGGTTTGAATAAAATATTCAAAAAGAGCTAAAAATAATAGATACATGTGCGCTAACAGAGCAATTTTGTAAAGAGAGATTAAAAAATGAAAGTCGATAGAGACTGTACAAGAGGAGCCTACAAACTTCTATGAGAATTCCAGGGTCTGATGACCATCTGATAAGGGTCATGTTGGCCCTTCACATGATAAACAATAAGGGAAGACAAGGTGGTAATTTTACGTTTTAACCCCAGCATTTATAAATTAGTCTCAGCGTGTTGTATATTGTATTATCTTGGTGCTTGGATGGGAATTAATGGTTACTAAGGGTACAAAGTTCAAAAAGATGGTGGAACATGGGTGATCAGAATATAAAACATTAAGATCTTCCAATAGGTGGCACTGTTGCTCAAGCTCCGGGACATGCGCGTCCCGCTGAAGAGTCGCCTTACTGGAAATCGGCTGCTAAACCATTTTTTACAAGCCATGCAGCCAGCATGTCGTGGCAACATCAGGCATCGCGTGCATAAAGACAGGCCTTGTTTGCATGGAATTCTTACCCTATACCTCGTGACATCGGACAATGGCCAAGATTGCTAACGCCGAGTTAATTACTCTCCCGTCGGCCAAAAGGCTCTGCAAATATTCGCTTGTTATACTAGAACAGGTTTTCTGAACTTTCACGGTTGAATGCAATTTCGGCAATATGTAGTACCACCCTCCGTAAAATACTGTGGGCAACCTTTACCCCTCTTTGCCTGGTGAATGTACCCAAATATTGCATCAATAATTATTTTTTAAATAAAAGTATGGTGGCATGTAGTCATATTTTGCAACAATTATACATTGTACGTACATAGTTTCTATGCATCTTCTCTTTAAGAGGTCCCCATTCTCCCGCTCGCAGGGACACTACATTGTGGCGTTGCCTGAATCCCCTAGGTCAGGCCGGGCAAATTTGTGTAGGAACCAGATCTAAAAATCTAGCAGCCAGGGCTACCTGCTACCTGGGATAGTCATATTCAAGCTTCAAGTATGAAATTGTCTTTGGTTTATTTGTTGTAATTCTGTGTCAATAAGTTATAATTTTTGCTTTTTTCCGTTACCTTTGCAGACTGATCCCCACCATGCGTTACTTCCCGCTGCGGATACATTGTGTACAGGCGCTGACGCTGCTTTCTGAAAGCACAGACGTTTTCATTCCAATATTACCCTTCATCTTGGAGGTAAATTACCCTCAATCACACATTTTTCAAATCTGCCTTTCCAATTATGTCAAGAGTACAAGCAATTATTGGGTCACTCCAATCACGATATGCACTTTAATACATAGGGTAGTTGGGGGGAACCTGCAGAACCCCCACCCCATATGCATTTTCTCCTTTGGTAAAGTTGGGTATAAAGTTGTCCATTGATTCTCAGTTTCATATTTTGACCTATGGAACTTCTTTCTGCTGGTACCATAACTAGCTAAAGCCACGCCAAAAAAGAGGTAGCCAACTAATAAAACCTCAGTAATGTGCCAAGGTATAATTTATAGAAAGTAAGCCTATTAGAGCAGAGTCACCTCACCCTTTTGTAGAAATAATCAAACTTTTACTCCAGATTGTGAAACTGATTTAAAAGGGCTGCTACCCCCTAAAGCACGATGCATGGGATTGTGTATAAAAGGTTTGAAGATATTGTTACTGTGCGATCTGCTACTAATTGGACTCGGGACTGGTCGGCAGCTGCGGCACGTCCGCTCCCGCGCTCTTCCCCTCGGTCAGGGCTGGATGTTTTTGTTTGATTTGGTTTTTGTGTGCTGCGTCTTCAGTCGGGTCTGGCTCTGAAGGCAGGGTGACGGCTCAGACGGGGATGAGGTTTGGGTGGAGGGCTGTGGTTGACCTGGCCGTAGTTTGGCTTGCGTAGCACAGGGATGGGAAGCGGCGGAGGTTTGTGCTGCCCCGTGATGCTCCGTCTGTCCCGTAGCCAAGATGTTATTCAGTTAGTCGAAGGAAATGCTTCTGCAGCTCCAGGCGTCCGTCCAGCCCACATCCTCCCGTCTTCTGCCAGCCAAGTCTCTTCCATTCAGCCCACTCCCTCCCTGCAGGTTCCTGGCGGCAGTCTCCTCCACGCTTCCGCTCAGCATCTTGCACACTATAGCTTTGATGGATTGATTTTGTCTCTTCCTAGAACAGCAGATCTGGTTCTTATTGGGCGCGTTAAAGTGAAATAACCCCTTGAAAACTCCTTTGTTGTGGGGAATAAAGATGTTCCTGTCTTTTGTAAAGGTCATTGACGACCTCTAATCCTGTTTTACTGGCAAAAGGAGAGCTTGCTTTTTTAAAAAAAAAGGGCTGATGTAAAAATCTCTAATTTAACTCATTCTCGCGGTTTCCGCCTGATGACATCGGCCTTTAAGGTTACTTTTCTGACTTGCTGAAGATCCGCAGACCAGAATATCTTTACTTCTAAAAGAACAAGAAGGTATTTTACTAACGTGGAAGGATACCAGTTATAGTAAGGGAGCTTAATAGACAAATACAGTATGTGTATATATATATATATATATATATATATATATATATATGGTATTTGGAAGAATTGGGAGACCCGGCCGGTGACTTTTTACATTGTGCTGAAGATCTGACTTGTGAGCTCTGCCACGTTGATGACTTAATATCACGAGAAATTATTTTTTTGCAGGTTGGCTTTAGCGTGAAAGTCGCAGCGTTCCTGCTTTGGCTATAAAAATGATGAAAGATCACATTTAGCATTTTTTTTTTGACGAGCACCCCTTAGGAAACTCTGAAATGAAAAAAAGTGGATGCCGTGGCTCATTTGGGCGTTCAGGGGGCATTCTGTAAAGTTTTAAACATCCTCTTATCACCACAGCAACCAACGGATGTTCATGGTAACAGGAGCCTTGCATTGGTTGCTATGGTGATAAGGCCACGTTTGCAACATCGCACCAGAACCACTTTTTATTCAGAGGTCTAATGGCTTAGCCGCTCGTTTTTTGTCCTTTTGGCGTTGCGTTACACACGTCCGCCACGCGCGTCTCATGCTTGAGTCGGCACCTGTCACTTTGGCTTTAAAGGCTTTTATTTTCCTCTATTATCTGGTTCCAACTGTCTGCTTCTTTTACAAACGGTGATTACGGTGACGATATCTTGGAAGTGTAAGGGTTAATCACTTAACCATAAACCTCCAAGCGGCTGGGGACAGGCGTTCTTCCAGGAAAACTTGCTTAATGTGTTAAAGCCTTAAACTTGGTCAAATAAATGACGTGGCTTTTTAACCCTCTAAGTTCAGGACGCACTTAAGTGTCTACAACACACAGATATTTAAAACGTACCGGTTTCCCCTGGAAACAGGACATAACATGCAGCGCATCACATAAGTTTGAGCTCACAGAAACCAGAGATGAGGAGCGTCCTGGTCAAAGGAGCTTACGGCTGACCCTGTATAAAGTGGAGAAACCCCCATCATGAATAGTGTGGGAGGTGAAATAACTCCTCTCCGTCCATTACCCCCCTCAAGTGATTAAACCCAAACATGTAGCCACGCAGCGAAAGGGTAAAACGTTAGCTAATTAGCGGGAAATGATTTCACCGGGTAGCAGTTTATCTCTTAATGACATGCGAGGGTAGCCGATAATGATGCTTTTCAGATGACGCCGACAAGTCGCTAACTGCATAAGGAAACTGGGCTGGCTGACAGCGGCCAGATGTGCCTTTCTGGGGAGTCGGCGGCCACCACCTACCGACTTGCTGATGTCCGTGACACCGTGGGCATGTATAGTGTAGCACCCTGTGGATTCACATTGTGGCTACCTGTGCCAATAACCCTTTACAGGAACATTATTAAGGCCACCTACCTTATTTACAAAGTAGCTAAACCTCCCCTGGCACTGAGAGGGTTAAGAGTGCATACCATCAGACAAGAATATTCATAATAATATCCTTTATATACGGATGGGATCTGCCACACGAGCTGTAAATGAAAGCTTTTGATTGGCTGATCATTTAATCATGTTTGGTAGAACTCTCTGTTAGAACCTTTTCGATGTGTTTGACGAGACTACATAAAAAAAAAAGTTCTGGTAAATGTATAGTTCAAGGCTCCATATAAATCCATCTTCCCTAATGATCTTTTTCTTTATATATATAAATAACAGACGGGGCTTTTTAATCCTTTTAGCACGTGCGTTGCGGTCATCGTAGCCCTTAAGGGGTTGAGGTTGTAATTCTGAAAATATTTCTATTTTTTCCCCAAAAGTAAGATAAGTAATATATCGCGAGTAAGAAATGGAAAAATGCCGGCAGCGGTTAGTCTGCTGGTGACACCTGAGATCGTTCAGTCTGAGTATTGATGGTGACCTTTTGAGGCCAGGCGGGAGGTTTAAAGATTCTCTCCGCTAATGGTTCCACCAGACCCATTTTCTAATTAATACATTGATTTCGCAATAGAAGCCTCTGAGAAAACGCCGAGCAGGAAGCGGCTCAAAATAGTTACTGGTGACGCTGAAGCACTTCGCCTCCATCAATCGAGTAAACACTGAGGGAGCCGCTCTGGTCAAAAGTCCAGCGCGCCACAGCGTTCCTGGACCTGGCTACGCGAGGGAGACTCTTCCTCTACGTTCTTAAAAAGAAATATTACAATAACAACGAAAGCGATGCCTCTTACAATAAAAGGTGTAATCTTACTATCATACGACGGCCGACAGCCACCGCCAACCGCTGCATGCATCGGCAGGTCTGTGATCGGCACGTGACATCCAGAAACGTACGCGTTGCGCACGCTCGCTCACCTCGCCAGTGTGAACCCGCCTATGCGTTTACAAATGGCCAACATGAACATTTAGGGGCCATCCATCTATAATATGCCTTAGAATTCAATGTTTCTTAAGATGAAAACACGGCTAAGAACCCGTTATATTGCATGTTCTCCATTGTGGTGATGGAATATATTTTTTTTTCTCTTGTAGATTTTACAGATGGTGGATTTTAATAAAAAGCCGGGTCGGATCAGCGTGAAGCCAATAAACTTTGCCGTCATCCTGAAACTGTCCAATACCAACCTGCAGGAAAAAGTGTTCCGGGTAAGAATTCTGTCGTTAGATGTCATCATTAAAGAATATCCAGGTGGCCCGGGGGAATAATTCACAATCTTAGAATGTGATAATCCGCTTAATTCGCCTTCTCTCCCAGACGTGTTGGAGATGTAGTCACATATTTACTCTCACTAATATTTTTTTTATTGGGGTGGCATTTTTGTTGCTGCCCCAATTAGTCCAAATGAAATTAATTATATTGGTCAATGCCTGGATCAACTATAATCTAGAATTGTCTTTTCATGGGTTGTGGTGCAGTGAGAGCGATTTCATTACTTATTATGAAGATCCTGCTCAGGTGAAGATCACCGTAAGAAAAGACTTACTTGGCCCCACATAATAGTTACTTAGCAGTTTACGCCTCCGTTGTTATTTATCTGTTTAAAGTACTAAATCATGGTTTATGTTTTGTACTTTGATCATTTTTCCTTATCTAAAAAAATCTTCTATGTGCTTAAAAAAAAATATATTTCCCTGCGTATGTTGCTTGCGGACTTACATGTCCTGCAGGGTTTGTTATTACGGCAGCCGCCTTGACTCCCCAAATTCCATTTTCAAGTTCATAATGTGCATTTCGATGTGTGCGCAGACTTGATTCTTTGTTATACTTTTGTTTTTGGAAGCGGTGCTGGTCCGTGATTCAAATCCCTCACCGATAATTTTGCTTTAGTGGACTGAGCATCTGCGTCCCAGGGCTGTTGAATATTTAGTCTGGCTAGGACCTTATGCGAGTCCTCATCTACTTATATTCTGCTTCATGGGAACTTGCTGTATTCTGTGTAACGTGTGTCTCGTGTTCCCTACAGGACGGTCTCATTGAGCAGATCTACGATCGCATACTGGAATACCTGCACAGCCAGGCTCACTGCATTGGATTCCCAGAATTGGTCCTCCCCTGTATTATTCAGGTACCGAGCTTATTGAGTAATGGGCTGGGGCCGCGTGTGAAATCTTGCAGGGTTCACTCATGTTGGGGCAGCTCAGTTGTATGTCTCATCATGTTTAACCTGTTCAGTGTACGGTGTTTTAATATCAGACGGCGACCTGCTTGACATGGAACTCTTTGTACGGGGGGGGCTGGTAGGGAGCCTTACAGCTGTCGCAAAACTACAACTCCCATGATTCAGGTAGCATTATATCTGAGTTCCCGGATCAGCGTTACGATTGAGAGTTACAAAGCGCATCTTAAAACTAGCCTGGCCCCATCTGCCATTTTTAAGATGACATCAACACATCTGTGGCACCAACATCTACATTACCTGCAGTCTCTGAGCCTTTTGGGATCATTTATTTCCCCATCACACGCCGGAGAATCTTGCCCATGCCTGCAGTCTGGCTTGGAACAGGCCCTGATTAAATGCCGCTCTCCAACTGGCGGGGGCTCAGAAGCCGAGCTGTTATATGCACGGGATTGCTCCTTTACAACGCAGACCTCATTTCCAGCACCGCATGAGTCTCTGCACTGTTTTAATCTCTGCCTTATTTGTAGCCTAGCAAGAGACGGCGCGTGTGTGTGTGTGTGCATGTGCGGCGCAGTGACACGAATAGTCAGTCCCATCCTCCGATGTATACACGACTGCCAGCTCAAAGCGGTCGGCAGCGCATAGTAAAGCGAACATGTAAACAGACTGTGGACATTGTGAATGTAAAGCAATAAGAGGAATATTCAGTGCAATGTGATTGTTAATTGGAAGCAAATGTGTAGATCAAGGAAACTCGCTGTTAATGTGGTAATGCTGCATCGTGTGCAGATTAACTTCTGTTTATATCGGTTGGCATGGTAACATCAGATAATCAGTTTGGATATCGTTTGGCATGATGGGAGCCATTTTCTTCTCGATCCATACTGGTATACGTACAAACCCTGAAACAGCTTATTGTTCACGCTGGTCTCGGCGTCCCTTGATTTTGGACGGAGTAATAGAGCCCCTCGGGCACAATCTGCACTGAGAGCAAAGGTCACCCCCTTCCATTTTTAACATAATTTAGATGTTATCGTATTTGCTTGCATATAAGACAAGGTTTTTTTTGTTTGTTTGTTTGGTTTTTTTTGAAAATAACCTTTTTAAAATCCAAATTTGGGGGTACGCCTTATAATGGAGCAAATACAACGGTATTTCTGAATATTACACACATGACTATCCGCAAGTGAATGCGCCAATCCCCCTCATAATTCTACTTTCTGCTGGCCTGGACATAAATTATGCGACAGAAAAACGCAGAGAAATGACCTATTGATGGAAGCCCAGATATTATGTGGGGTTTTAGCTTTTTTTTCCATTTACGACCTGTTTCTCTCTCTCGCTCTCTTTTTTTTTTTTTCTTGGCCTCGTTTAAAGCGCTACAGGGCAGGGCTTTTTGTTTGTTGGCTGAGAGTGCTGGGATTAGTCCCCGCCAGCTCTCGGTAGAGAAGCGTGTATGTGTGTATACGTTGCTGGCAGCCTGACAGCGTCTGCTCTGCTAATCACAGCCTATTTTGGCTCTCGGCTCGCGGCTGAAGCTGTTTCTCGCTCTCTGTGTGACATGCTCTGTTCGCCCGGCGCTGGGAGAAGACAGAGGCAGTCAAGTTTTTTTGGCAGACCGCAAATCTCCGCTCCGGAGCAGCATGCGGTTATTACCGTCTCTCATTAACCCTGTAGTGGCAAACGGGGCGTCCTCGGCAGAACGCAGACAGGCGCTGCGTCCTCTCCATCCAGTATCTCCGGGGTTACGGGGTTTGGATGGCTGTCAGAGATCTGTTTTCTCGTCAGGCGGCGGCGAGCGCTCACAGCCTTTCTATTTTGAGCCTGCAGCTGCGTGAGGGATTCAGGATGTTTCAGTGACTGCGGGTCACTCGTTGCATTTTAATTATGGGGAAGTTTGAACAACCAAGTCTTCTTCTCCTTCCTGCAATATGCTGCTTTTTGTGTGTCTCTTACCTGCCGTTTTTGTATTTTGGGTTGTGATAATTTCACATCCGAATCCGAAATCTCGCATTCTCCCGGCACACACAGTATTGTTTTTAGTTTAATGTCGCTGGGTTATGGGCCTAGGGCGCCTGCGAGGTACTCATTGCTTTAATCCATTCCGCCTGTTATTGATACAGGAATGCTGCTTTTGGAAACGGGATAGACGCGTTACACGGTCCAAGGGTAACCAGATGTTGCAGGCTTCAGGTCACACAGACAGCCTGGGCCGCCGCGTACTTACAGCTGACGTTAGCACGGAAATTTGGAATCCTGCCCCGCGCTCCCCTCCTTTTCTCATGCGTCATCCCTTAGACCACACGTTGACACGTTGGAGACCCCCTGGCTGTCTGCGGCTCAGGGCTCCGTAAGCAGTTTCCCCTGCCCGATCCCAGATGTGTGTCCGCGCCGCTCCGAGAGGACGGTTGGGAACAGAGCCCGCAGTCTCCTGCCAGAGGGGGTTTCTCTCGGCACGGCTGCAGATGTGCAAACAGCCGCTCTGAGCTTTGCGGTGCTGCGGCCTCGGGGTCTGTGGGAAAGGAGGGGGCTCTGCTTAGGGAATTGAGCAATAGTCCCGGAATTAAAGCAGATTTTGTTTTCCTTGTGTGCTTTACATCACGTTACTATTTGATCTCTGGGGGTCACAAATTATTCCTTTCGCTCGCTTTGTTCCGCAGTCCACCGCTTTTGAGGAATTGGCTAAAGATATATCAAAAAGAGCAAACCTTTCCCGTCAGTAGAAGAAGGGACCTCTGAGGTCTTGAAAGCTTATACAAGATCCATGTTTGTGTCCAACTATTTAAAATTGTTTGAAAGCAGCCCTACTCAAATGGGAACCAAGAAAGAATAATAAAATGGACACCCACATGGCACATGACTGGATTTTTGAGAATACCAGTGTGTCCAATAAGTCACCTCGTACCATAACTCTGATCCCATAATACATCGCTACCTCTGTAGATCTGTTATAACACACAAAAGACAATTTCTCTTTCCCAATTCCCTTCATTCCACATTTGAAAATACTTATCAATTACAAAAATCTGTCTCTGGCTCCGCACGGTCCCTGTAGGAAGGCCGTTCACATAAATGTTAAGTGAAGGTAATGGATGAAGACGTGAATTTTGTTTTGAACGGTCACCTGCGCACACATTTCTATATTCTTCTCAGAGCGCTGTGGAAAAGCAGGGCCGTACGCAATTAATTGCTATGATTATTTTGCCAAAAACCCACATAGATCCTTTTTTCTCTTTTTTTAACTCTGTTCTTTTTGCCCTTGCAGCTGAAATCTTTCCTGAAGAAATGCAAAGTTTCCAATTACTGCAAGCCAATGCGCCAGCTGCTGGAGAAGATCCAAGAGAATTCCGCCTACATGAGTAGCAAGCGGCAGAAATGTGCCTTTGGGGTGGCCGACAAAGCGGCCGTGGTGAGTGTTAGTGCCGTTCTACTGCTGTAGGTATGATGTTGATATGGTGGCGTGTTCTCACCTTTTGGATTTCCACTCCCAGGATCCTTTGCATTGCTAGTCTAAAGTACTTTGTTCTGTATGCTCTGAGGCGGAGTGTTGGAACGATGAGAATATCTTTCTGATATGCTTACGCACAATGTGAGTTGCGATTCTGCCACGTAGAATATTTCACTGTGTATAATAAGGGGCCGACCCCGGAGAGCTTGTCCTGTAGAAAAATCAGGGGAGGGCTAGACTGGGGCAGGTAAAGCCATCAGCCCCTTCACCTCTGTAACTAAGATACACACACATTCATACACTCGCGCACACCTACATACTCCCACTATTATTCCCTCACCATGCTTTTACTCCCATAAGCCTCACTGTATTCATTCCTCACCCCTTACCATGTTCAAAATCATTTTTTATGGTCATTCACACGCCGTGTACAGCTGCATTCTTACCGCTGGATCACGTAAACTTGCGTTACATGACCCTGCTCGGTGTAGTGGGAGTGTCGGCACCTTAAGCTGTTGTAGACTTAACTATAGGAGAATGCTGCATCTCCCACAGGCTGCTGCCCATCTCCATGTGGTTAGCTTCTAATTTAGATATATATTTAAAACGGTAACAATGATTAACAAATATACAAGGTTATAGTTAGTTTTACTGAATGGATTTAGTTATGTGAAAAACTATGAGTAAACTGTATGGTCACCAATATAATGTGCATTGCAGCTATTGTTATATATATTTTTTACCCATGGTGGGTTTCATTCACTGGTAACGGCTCCTGACCTTTTTAATCCCATGAAAGGCAGTAACTGTCATCTGCCCCCCTCCCTCTCCTCCGCCGCTTGCCGGAAAGACCTCCCATGCACGGCTCTCCAGTACATTGCAGCCACCTCTGGCTCCAAAGGGAGCAGATAAATCTCGGTAATTAGCATTGTGTTGTTTGCTGGCTGACGGAGCTCCGTCTACTCTGCAACCCTAGAACAGCAGCGCGGATGTAATGCCTTCATAAATATTTTAACGGCAGACTGCTGGTAATATAAATCAGGGGCTGGGGTGCCAGAAGCAGTCCACAGACACTCTGGCACCACTTCGCAGGGACAGAAGCAGTAGGAACGTGTCGGATGAGAGACGCCCGCGTGTTGTGAAGCTGCACCGTGGGATAGCAGGTGGTGGATCTGCGTTAAAGCCGCAGACGCCTGCTCGGTACGGGGATGGCAGGAAGTGAAAGAATGAACTTATGTCTGTTATTACTACATTTTTAGTCTAGAACAAAGACGCTCTTTGTTTTACGCTATGTGTGATGTGATGTCACTCATCGGTTCATGATCTATTATCATCCAGGAATTAGTTTTATGTGTGATATATTGGGTCTCGGCTCTGGATGCTGTGACATTAATACTACGATATTGCTTCCGAGCAGGAACCCACGCTGCAGAGGGCAAATTAATGAGCCTTCCCAGCAGTCGTGAAGGATGTTAGGTCCTTCTTTTCCGCAAAGGCATCGTCCTCCTCCTCGATGAAGGCTCTTTCATGTTTATGTAGTGTTGCAGTGTATTTGCCCCCCTGTGATGCTATCAGTTACCCGGTCTTTGGGCATCTTGTGACCTACGCTGGGGTTTCCAATGCTCTCTGAGGCCAGAACAGGATTACGATGTGCGGAAATGTCACCGGAAGATTCCACACTCATCCCTTCCTGTATCATTGACCCAATCCACGGAGAGATGGCCTCTGAGTATCTGCCAAATATTGTAAACAGATTCCCTTACGGTTAATGTGAGTTAACTCCTTGAGTGCTAGAGAGGCAATGCAACTCTGCCCTGCACAACTTGGTGAACCTAAAAGCAATGTGAATTCTCGTACTATGGGCCATGTATAAAAACATCTATAGTGAATGCAAAGGATTCTGGGAAAGTGTCTCCATAGCATACAATAGCTTAAGTCCCTCCGTCTCTGTGGTTCGGTGGCACCGGTTAAGCCAGGGCTGTCTTGTGCAGCCTCTCGCTTTTTGTCTCAGCTGTGCTGATGGGGAAGTTGGACTGAAATCTATCTCCGAGGCTCCCACAAACCACAGTTTGCATGCAAAGCCCAACGTCCTGTCATCCGCCGCTCACTGCTGGATCATCTCTTATTTACAAACGTCGCCTCCTCAAACCACCAGTCATCTAGCGCCGAAGCCACTGGCGCTGCCTCTGAGTCACGGCCTTTCCGTGTCACACGCAGGCGCCGCTCTGCCTGACGGAAATTCTGGGACTTATCACGTGATGTGAAGTCACCTGCGCGATATGCCCATCGCACGCACCGAATGAAATCTCCCCGAATGATTATAGGAGAATTCCATAGAGCTTTCCATGATCATGTGGGGCATTTAAATGGTGTTTATATCGGTGGCATAGCGCCAGGAACCTCAAATCCTGAACCGGTTCTGGGATCCTTGTATTAGCTGGGTTCTGGCACCTAAACAGGGCATTGTAAGCTCCATGTGACTCAGTACATATTCTTGTACATCGTATGGTACTCTGTGAGCACGGAGTATATGTATTATGTTGAGTACAAGCGCTATGGAGTGGAACGAAGGGAAAACATATGTAATGTGTGTATATATATATATATATATATATATAACTTGAAGACTGTGTCAAGCAACTAAATGTATTTGTTTGCTCTTTCAGTTGAATTGGGAGAAACAGATTAAGGAAGAGGGGACCCCTCTATCCAAATACTACACCAACTGGAAGAAGCTGAGGGAGAAGGAGATTCAGCTGGAGATCAGTGGCAAGGAGAGGGTAAGTGAGATGCCCAATCAAGCAGCCAGCCTGGTATCTATAGACCCGGAGTGACTGCTTGCTCGTGGGCATGAAGCTTCATTCTCTAGGAAGGGCTCAGTCATTGGCTCCTATAGCTGCAGGATGCTACTTTTTCGACGTATTTTTAAGTCACGTTATTCTGACGCTAAGCCTTCATTCATCCACCCAGCACTTGCACATCGCCAAAACCCTTCTGAGAAGATATATTTTTTTTAATTTCGTAAAACTTTGTATGGAACACTTTATCATGTGACACAAAGGTAAATACTGATATGATGTTGCCATAGAAACAGAAGCGCTCTTGTTTTTATAAAATCAAACCTTCATAGGAAAGAATAAAGTGGGGGGATGTGCTAAAGTTTATTCGCGTAACATTAAAAACAGATCAATTTATGCTTTGTCTAATTGGAACAGCACCTTAAACAGTTTGGTTTTCTGAGGCGGGCCGGCTTGTCAGCTGTACGACTGCCTGCGGGTTCGCGAGCGAACGTTGTTCCCCGAGGAGCTCGACGCTTGGCTACAGACCTGACGTGAATGTGTCATGGGATTCAAATGCTTATTTACATTATGCTAATCCATAGCAGGAGCTGCCGGCTCAAGGGATTAGAGGAGCTTCACCCCGGCTAGGTTTATGTGTGACCGCCCGTGCCCAGTAGGTGGCAATGTGGCGCTCAGTACCTAAAGTCACTTGCGTTAAATTTAAAGCTGATTCCGCATCCGGATCGCTTCCTTTCAGAATAATTTACCAAAAACATCAGCAGAGCCGGGGGCCTTCGGACTTCCAGATCCAATGCACTGAAACCTAGAGGTCAAGTTGCCGGTTTGGCCAGCGGTTTCTATACGCGGAAACAAACCCCATATGCATTTTACATATAACGATTTTACATAAAATATGTATATTATAGAAACGATAATGTATGCCCAGTGCTTCGATGTGTAGCTGTTTGTGAATATTGCAAAAAAGTGTCTAGTACTTTTATTGCTCAATAATAAGTGGGGAAAAGTACAAAGCGCCACCAAATACACAAAAACCAATCACAGTTTAGCATAGCCGGTATTATGGATTTTCTCTTATCTTATAAGGTTTGAGCAACTTGAATGTAGTTTAAACAAGTTCTACAAGCCAACTATATGAAATGTATTAATTTCTAGCTAATGCACATATTAACCAGTTGTGTGGAATGCAAGGAGTTAAAAATAGCACACTTGTGTGTCTATCTTCCTGTGGGGTGGTTCCATGGGCTCCTATCTTCCGGGGGGCTTCTTTGGGGGTTCAAACTTCTCCGGGGAAGAGACTTCTTTGGGGGGTTCTATCTTCTCTGGGGGGCTCTTTTAGGGGTTCTGTATATCTTCTTGGGGGGCTCCTTTTGGGGGATCTCTATCTTCCCAGGGGGCTCTTTTGGGGGTTCTGTCTATCTTCTCCGAGGGGCTCCTTTGTGGGTTCTGTCTACTCGGGGGGGTTCTGTCTATCTTCCCTGAGGGGGGCTTCCCCTGCTCCACCGGAGGTGCCTGTCTGTGTTCAAGTTTGTCTGCTAGCATTCATGCGGAGGTAAATGTGATAGCTGTCTGCTGTGTCTGTGCACGTCTGTGTGTGTGTGTAGGTGAGTGTGTGTGTGTGAGAGCGTTTCGGCTCTCGTCAGTGCTAATAATTACAGCGCTAAGCATTTTTCCAGGAGCTTCTAACAGCCTCTAATGACGCCGCCGTGGAAGGGTGACAGCAGTCGTTAGCTCCTTCATTAGGAGCAGCAGATTAACGAGCAGAGGGCTTAACTACTTCAATAACAAAAAAAAAAAAGAGAGGAAATATAAAATGCCGACTTGGGAGTCTCTTGCTGGCTTCCTGTTATCTCATTATCGGCAGCTTATTAACGAGGGACAGGAATAATGTGACAATAGCGAGCGGCAGTTTCCGATGACCCCCTCCCCTTTCCATTTTTTGTATTTAGCAGATTATGCAGCCCTATTATTCGCATTCACAATAATGTTTAGGATGTATCGCGGGGCACGTGTCTCTCTCCTCATGCGGACCTCGAACGCGTTAAGGACCCGTCGGAGACGAGACATACCGGCCATGACTCATATCTTAAGACCGATCGCTGATTTGAATTAAATGTCAACGGCGCGTTATTGATATCTGCCTATAATTTAGACCTGTGTGCAAGCGGATGAATGATAAAAATATAACAGAATGAATGTATCTCTTTATAAATCTAATAATCGGATAGTATTTTTATCTTGATGACAACATTAGTGTGATCTTAAATATATAAAAATACCCAAAGAAGCAAATAGCATAACGGCTCCATCATACTTAAGAGCTAAATTAATCAGATGTGATATTGTGGTCTGGCCCAAATCAGACAGAATTAGATGTAAAGTTGGAAAACAAATTTAATACTGCTGGGCGATATCCACAATGTTTTGCAGTATTTTAGGAGAATTTCAGCTAGTATCATCATTATGTTGATTGTATTGAATTATAGATTAATGTATAATATTCAAATACTGAAACATTCATACTTCCGCGTTAAAGCATCCAATAGAGTTAAGTTTAAAAAAAAAACACCCACATTTTTTTAATTATGCTAATTCCAGTTTCTGGCTTTTCTGTCTGTTTATTTATCTTCATCTAAGATGGAAGATCTGAACTTCCCAGAGATAAAGAGGAGGAAATTTGAGAAGAAGGAGGAAGATAAGCGAGAATTTAAAGATCTCTTCGATTCCGATAGCGAGTCCGAAACCGGAGGACTGTCTCTTAAAGGTACGGTGCAATAACCGCGTTACGGCTGCTGTTATAGGCGACTTCCAGCAGCCGCAGGCCGGCGTTTTTCTTCTTAAATTACGGTCTGGCTGGAAGAGGTTAATTTTGGAATAAAGAATCCCCTTTTCATTGTGTTCTCTAAAATGTATATAATTGCGTATCTTTTTTTGGTAGGGTCCCTTTTAAGCAAAGACATTGCCGATATTCCATGTTTTGCATGTAATTGTAGCGGCAGCCTTTCCTTGTTCTTTGAGGTTGATGAGCATTTAATTAGTCCTAAAAAGAAAGCCTTTTGGTGAGATATTCTTAACGGCGGTTATTGTTACTGTTCCTTGATTCCTGGACCCCAAGCTGAAAAGCAATTAAATAGCCTATGAACGCGGCGCTTAAATGTAACCTTTTTAAAGAGTCTGCTGCGGGCTGGCAGATGTTGCCGAATAATCCAGGTTATTACGAAAAAGCGTATTTTTATTATATTGACCTCATCTGGCGGCACGCACTTATTAATTAAGCATAGTTTTATTAATTTTGGTGGAATGCTAGCTTGTGATTGGATTCCAGCCCGGCAGAAATTGGTTGACCTGTAAAAGCTTATTCCCTGTGAGCTGGAACCCCATAACCGTACTGTCAGAAACAGTGCTTTCTCCTTATTTTCTCTTTCATTTCTCGTACTTTTAATTTTCCTGTGCGTTGTATAATTTAGTGCCCTGCCATCTCTGTTTTGATGAACATGTTGCTGATACAGTAACCTAGCGCCTTGAATCATCCATTAGAAACAGTGTACATAACCACACATGCCTCTGGGACCTCTCCGCTGCACCCCACACCTCCGCGATTCTGTGCTGGGCGCGCATGTATAACCACCGCCAACTAATTTCACACCTATGCTAATATCAATTAAGAAAATGCCATTAATGCAGCCGCTGATTTAACTACCTAGGGCGGTGACTGAGCTCCTTAATAGATGTCTAAGCTGGTGATTGGGTGATGGATGGCCCTAATTGACACTCGTGATGGTGGGAGGCGGACATCGCTGCTTGACAGATGGCTTTGGCGCTGGGTCCCGTTGCTGAGTTGTGTAAAGCAAACGGCTAATATGCAGTGTGCGGTTTGCAAGTATATTGAGTGTGATTCAGGCCAGAAGCCACGGCTTAGAGACACACGGACAATGTATTGTGCTCCACAGCACCAATAGAATTAACATTTAATACCTATATGTAATATGGTATCTATCATCTATCGTTGTGTTGTTGTTCCAGGTACCCACTACCCTTTCTGTGGAATTTCTGTATTTCCGTGTATTACTACTTGGTAGAATTCCTTCTACTCCTTTTGCTTCTTTTTATTGGCGCCGGTCATCCTCCTCACCTCCTCTTTATGAGGAGAGCTTTCTTCTCTGCTGCTCATTCATTGACCCGCTCGCCCTTCCCCACCTCCGCTGGTAAAAGCATTTACTCGCCTAAGCTGCGCTGGAGGTCCTGCTCTCCCATCTCTTGGGACTTATCTGAGGTTGGGACCTCCGTATATACTACACAGCAGCCCCCCCACGCACCAGCCTTTGCCAGAAATCTGTTGTTAATTCTACCCGGGGGTCCCGTAGGCCTGTGACCGCAGGTGGCCCTTCTCTTTGTAGCCGATGATCCCATGAGGGGAAGAGGTATAATCTGAAACAGCTGACTGCAAAGGTCCAGAACGGGCAGCTGAGGAGATGTGCCGGATCCATTCTCCAAAACGCCTTTTATTCTGCTGAACGATTCCTGCATGCAAAGCAAACCAAGCAGAAAAAAGCATTAATTAAACCAGTGCAGAGCAGAGCACTCGCCGCCTGACCGGCCTCTCATATATATCATGTACTCAATACACATTTTATATGTTGAATTGATTATTCATACCATAGGAGGGTTGAATAAATGGTTAAACTTAAGTGCGAGTCCTTCAGGACAGCGGGTAACCCTTTCTGCCAATATATAGTGTGGACGGCCATATGAAAGAGCTGCCTGCGGACCCAGAGAAGCTGTCGGGGGGTCTCCATACCACACCCCCCGTGTCTCGGGTTATTGGTAGAATGTGCTTCTATCTATTTTCAGTTTCATGCGATAAATGTAGCATACAGCAGGGCAGATGACGCAGTAATCCAAAGGAATATGGTAATTAATGGGCATAATTAATGGGCTTCGTTAACATTTTCCCTTTCACCATTTCAAGTGACTTGGGGGGGGTGAATCGATCACTGGAATGCAGCACAGCAGAGGGGCGCTCAGCTCGACCCCCAAAATAGGGCTTTGGCTGAATGCACAGTGCAGCCGAGTAACGCTCCTTCTCCTGCCCTCGGCGGCCGCCTGTGACAGATCTGTGCTCGGGAGCGCGTCGCAGTCCTGGCCTGTCTTAATGGCTCTTCCAGCAGGGCCGGATGTGCTTCTCATCGGGTAATTAGCGGAGAGTAGCGGGCAGCAGAGGTATCGCGGAGAGCCGCTCTAATGAGCACCGTGCGAGTCTAATGGACGCTGGGGACCTCGATCGTTACTCCAATCACCTCCAGAAGCACATAGAGGGTTCTTTGGCTTGATTTTGTATGTTATTCTGCTGATTTAAACATTCTATAACCGGCCTCCTTATTTGAGACTCTTCTTTTTTCTGGAATTGCTTTTTTTCCCCCACTCGTTTATAATTCCTCTTCCTTCACCCATCCCCTCCACTCCCTTCCTTCTCCCGGGAGGGGGTTCTGCCCCTGCCTTTCATTCCCTGTCTTGTGTTTGGTCCCTGGAGTTTACTTCATGGTCCTGTGCTCATGTCCGGTCACACTCCAGATTGCTGTCAGCCAGATATGACAGTAGCTCGCTGCAGAATGAACTCACCGCAGCATGCGCGTCACCGTTGCTTTCCCGCCGCCAGCAGCAGCACCGTCGCCGCGTCCCCGCCGCCAGCGCCGCCGTATCGGTTCTATTGGTGTTGGCTATCTGAGAAAATACTAGACTGCGTTTCTGTGTTCCCGTCAGTTACATGTGAGATTCATCCCACCAGGGTTGGTGTTACAATCAAAACAACAAATTATAGGCTAGAAATTTCCATAACGGAGCTCTTTGCCTTCCGATTCCCTTATTTCTAGAAGTTCTGCGTGTTCTCTGTTTTAATTTGGTCTTCCTTGGGGTTTTATTGACAATAAAGTGAGTTGTGGGTACGTTTTGGTGAGATGAAGAATCTTATTCCGCCAAGCGGAAGGGGAATCCACTCAATTCCGTTCTGTGTCTCCAGGAAAGTCCAAGAGCGGAGGGGGGTCTTCAGATGAGAGTTCGGAGCTGAGCAGCGAGGGAGAGGAAGGAGAGTATGAGGTGGAGGACGAGGAGGACAGTGACTTTGAGGGTAAGTCATTGCATGTGGGCCATTCTCGCAGGGCCCGTGGTCTTCTGTAGAACGTTGGGAGTTTTGTGTTCCGTGATGTTCTAAAGTCTGTGCTGAATACTTCTCTCTGTACTGTGTGTCTAGAGACGCAACGAAAAATGCGCAGTGAGGCGCGGGGTGCTATAGTTTGTTATTTCTAAAGACCGCTGGAGATTCGGGGCTCTGCTGCAGACGTTGGGTGTTAAGGGGTTAATCTGATACGGCTGCTGGGTAATGAGCTGTGGAGGCAGCCTGGGACAGAGTGCTTTATCTCAGGACCCGTGTCATTAATCACCAGGTACGGAGCGAGATCTGGCAGGCACGGAGGGCCGTGCTCCCCCCATGTGCTGCTTCCATGGCCCAATACCCCATCATTCTCTGAAATGCCATTTCAGACAGCAGCAGCCGAAGTCACAGGCAGGTGCGGGGAGGCACTTTAGGAGGAGAGTTACCCCACAGACTCATAACGTTTACCTGACACGCCATTGATATAGGGGAACTGTTCTCTGTATACATGGCCGTATCATCACTTAAAGTAACTTTTTTAAAGGGAGATAAGATGCAGATGTTAAAGAGAACCAACATTAATTCATTCTTTTTCTCCCCGTTTGTGGATGTTTTGAGGCACCTGTTGAGATCCTCCCTCCTAGACCGCGTCCCGGTTTTCTTTTATTTAGAGGTATTGACAGAGCCGCGCAGGAGAACGGATCTTTTGTACAGCCACGTCCTCCTGCGCCTCGTGGCTTGGGCAGCCCGGGCCCTCTCTATCTGGATGCTGCAGCAAGCAGAGATAAATTAATGAGAGCCGAGATTAATTAGTGATGAGCCACCCTCGGCCAGCTTGTTCCTTCCTGATAAAGCAGAATTTATATTTGCTCTTCCGCCCACAGGGGAATCGGAGGATGCAGAGGAGGAGGGAGAGAACGCCGGCAGCGGAAGCCGTAAGAAGAAGAAGGGGGTGCATCGCGTCTCGCAAGACGACCTGAAGGATCTGGCCAAGGGGGATGAAGATATTGTACAGGATCTCGAATTCTCAGACGATGACTAAACTAGTAGAGATTTACCTGCAATCTACAGCGGTATCGAGTCTAATGAGCGCGGTGCCCCCCTGATTAAAAACGAAGTACATGAAGTGGTGGAACAGGCATCAATTCCAAACATTCTTTTTTTCTACTAATGCACCATCTTAGCGTTATTTATAAATATCTTAATACACCAGTCTCCTGGCACTAGGAAGGTTAACCCAGGAGGGAGACATGTTGGTCTTCTAATTTAAAGGGCTGGGGCTGCCGTATCATACGCCATCAGTGGCTGCTCCAGAACACTTTTCTATATTTACCAAGAGGTTTACAGCAGATTTCATTTGGGCCCAATATATTTGTTGTTAAACTGTATGGAACATCCTTTTCGTGTGTATAATATATATATTCAATATATATATATAAACAATTTGACAGATTTCTGTGCTTGCTCTGGATCTTTCCATTTTTTAATTAACATAGAGGCTGCAGATCATAACATTTTCCCTGGGCGCGTGTTGTGGCCCTAATGGGCCCTGTGAGGGTCCGGCCTCCTCCTGCATGGGTTTGTTGCGACAAGGAAATGTATTTTTGGGGGAGGGGGTTTAAAGTATTAATGTCATGGTTTTAGTGATTTGGTGAATGTTCTGGAACACGGTTCCGTGGTCTGCTCGGTTCCGGGACGGATGTACCAAGAGGGGGAAATGTAGACGTGGACACCGCCTCCCCGATTCTAGAGCCCACTTATCAGATTAGCGCAGCTGCTGTCGCTCGTCACGTTTCCCCGGCTTGTCGTCTGCCCGTCAGTTGCAAATTACCGGCTGACAGAATCTGTTAAAACGGCTCCCACTTAACTTCCTCCACAAGAAATAGCGGAGAGGCCTTCGGCGGCAGGCGGGGAGAGAGAGAGAGGTGTAATTATCCCCTTCCGCAGTCAGGACTCGTTATCCGTCCCTGCATCAGGGTAGACGGGGGTCTCACACTTTCTATGGGTGCAGCAGGAGGTGAAGGGGTTGTAATAACCCCACCACCGCTTTCCCAAAAGCCCCGCCGACTACTTATACCACACCCACATAAGCCCCACCCACATTAAATATGCCCTTTTCCTTGTGCATCTCATTAAGTCAACGTCCTGCCTACAGACCTTTTTTAAATGTTATTTTTTTTGGGGGGGGGGGGTTGTTTAGCCAAATGGGCGATTTTATATCTGCATTGTAACAGGAATGAAACTTGGTGACCCGGGTTATAGGTAAGATTGCTGTGTGCCGGATGTTCTTTGCTTCCAATAACCCAATAATAATAATAATAATGATAAGCCGCAGGTATCAGTCCGGGGCATCTAGTAACCTTGGCCAAGAACACTTAGTATCTGTGGCTGGCTTTGTTAAAGTAACGACGTTTAAAGATACAGACTCGACGAGGCGAGCAGCTCTAGACGGAAATGATGAAATGGCAGTAAAAAGGTCACTTGCCTTATTTTATTTTTCTACGTTTATTGCCGGTGAGAAGCTCTGCAGAAGAGATCATGAAATCCAAGCGGATTGTTAAATGTTAATGGTTATCTTCTGAGTGTTATTAATGTATATTAATAACTGAATGTGAGAAGCGTCTTTTTCCCCATAATAATGTGGAAGCTAAGTCAGAAGGAGAGATGTTAGAATAAGAGGTCAATATCTCATACTAGAGGTCAGAGGCTTAGATGTAACGGAAGGAGAGGATGGGATTTAAGTGGAACGGCCTCCCAGCGGAGGTGATTGAGGCTGATACAGTGAGGGGATTTAAACACACATGGGATTGACATAACGCTAAAATGAGACTAACGACTGATTACGGTCCGATTCATTACATGAGGAGAAATGGGCCAACTAGACGGGCCGGATGGTTCTGATCAGCGTTATGTTTCTTTAGAGAGGATCTTGCTGTATGAGCTTCACGATGCGGTGACTGCATGGTAACCTTACAAAAAAAGAGCTTTTAACTCCTGTTTAGCTTTTTGATTCATTTTAACCTTTCCTTTGTGTATTGTTTATATGGAGCTGCTACACTTCTTGTAATATAAATATTTATATCCCGTTCTATAGACCCGTTTGTGTAATATATACATGTTTGGTCATTTAAAACGATAAGTTTGGTACTCTGTTCAGTGAATGTTTTTTTGGTTTGGATTGTTCCAGCACGGCAGTGGTTAACGGCAGCTTTGCAAGCGCTCTGAATCCCTACAGGACGGCGCCCCGGAGGCGCGTTGCATGCTCGATAACCGTAGCGAGCGCCGCGGTGCGGGTTACGCCTTTCTCCTGTGAAGCCGTGCTTTGTAGTGACATCAAAGGTTTTATTTTCTGCTTTCCCCTTTGAATGAAAAGCCGCCACCAGCCTTGTGTTCCCAGAGCGCCGCGTTAACCCTTTGCCAGCGATGTTGATCTCTTTCGCTCCAAGCGGCGCTCTCCTTGGGGTAAGACGCGGGGGGGGGGACATTTCTTTATGGGCTGAAAACCCCCCTCCCTGCCAAGACAGACAGAGTGACGGCACGGATTTAGGCTGTCAGGCTGCTCTTTTGTACGCAAAAAAGCAAACTACCAGCCTGACAAGGCCCATTGTGTGTTTATCACCTTCATCTCTCGCTTCTTTCAGGTTCTCAGTAAGTTTCCTGAACGGTTTGTGTCTTCTGGCAATCCTGAAGACCCGGTGGATTAACCACCCTTTTTATTAAAAAAAAAAAAATCATTAAGGTGATTCTGTCCGCCGTTAGTTCAGAATGTATTTGTTAAACTGCAATTAGCGAAGTGGATATTCTGGGCCTAAAAGGAACCAGAGAAACCAGGCTCAGTGGCATTTGGTGGCAAAACCCGACTGGAGTGTCTTTGGGGTTTATTCACTAAAGCGAGAATTATTAGGAGAGTTTGCTGGAGAGCTGTGGTTCTAACTCATTAACTTCGCTATACATTATGAAAGCCTCCTTTCACATTGAAGTATACATTATACAGGGCCAGCTTTGCCCTTCATAGTGGATAGTGAAGCGAAGGAGCTGTAACCACAACTAGGGGAGTTTTTGCTTTTACTGGACCAATGTATTGAAGATGTAGAGTCACAAATTTTTGACCTCAGGGTTCTTACTCAGATGGAAGAATTCTATGTTTTATATGCGGATCCCATAAAAAGGATGAAGTTTGACTGGACAGCACCTTCTTTGGCGCTAATAGCCATTTTCCTCTATGGAAGTATGCGTATTGTGTCCCTCTCGGAGTACGTTTAATATATATATATATATATATATAATTAAAACAATGAAAGCGCCACTTGAAGCAGCCAATCAGTGACCACAATGTGCTCCCATTGATGTCAGCGGCAGCCCCTTCCGCACATCGGGGTCTGAGCATCCCCCCCAATAGAGTTCCCTGAGCCAGTGCTGGAGCTGTCCGGAGGCAAGTAAATCACATGCAAGGAGACGTGTTCACTGAATACATCTCCTGCGAGGCGTTTACCTGGGATTAAGGAAAGCGGCAAATACATATTATATGTAGTGCAGAATATTTAACTCCTAAATTAATAATTAATAAATAACTCCTAAGGAAGACTCGGGAGTTGAATAGTTAAAAATCGGTGCAGCAAGATGCAGCCTTGACACGTCTACGTGTGTGTACGTCTACGTGTGTGTGCTTGTATGCGTGTGTTTTTGTATGTGTATCACTATTGTGTAGAAGAGTAAATGCAGAAAAATAGCCTCCCTCCTAGAAAAGACTTGAATGCGGGTGATTTTTCTTTACTGTAAGAAGGGAAAAAAAACAAACGCAATTACATAAGCTAACGGCGCTCGGCTCTCAAACGCCCAGCTAAAATGACAATAAAAGCATCAATTACCCAATTATACCAATTAAACATTTTGCAATTTCTTGCTTTGGTCCTGCGTGGCGCAGCGGACGAGCTCCAATTAGACACCTCCGTTTACATCCAAGCTGCTATTATAAAGCTTGCACGCCATAAAATCTGCTCTCTAAAGAGATTTCTCCCGGACCGCCGCGTCGCTTTGTATTCATGCGGCTTATAAACGCTGGGCTTTGCGCATTTACACTGTTTGTATTAAAATGCCTAGCGGCCCACCGGCACATTGTATGACAGCGCAGGCACCAAAGGGCCTATCCAGCTGGAGACTGGGAAGGGGGGGTAGGTCTTGGGGAGGAAGAAGCAGTCCCTTCCCATCACGCGCTACCCCCAGAACCCAAAAGCCGCTCTGGAGTATCCGTGACAGTTCTCTTTATTACAAACCTTGGAGCCACCCCCCCCCCAATATAGTTTCACTATTTTATGAACCTTCTGGAATTAGAGACCCCCCACTATTAAACACGACACATTTGATTATTACATTTTTTTATTGTAAGTTGCTGCTGTCGGGTGATCCGTTAAGAGCTGAGTTTTTTGTTTTTTTAACAAAAATTGCTAGTTGTACCGCTTATCTATTCCTGTTTAGTTCCCCCAAATAGAAATGAACATGTGAGGGGGGGGGGGGATGAATAGGAGGGATGGATTGTGCGACTTGTAAACAAAGCAGACCCTGAAGGGTAAGTACCGTATCCGCCTGCACAAGGCTCTGTGTCTAATGGGTGAGGGTCTTTGCCCATTCACAATCATACAGCGGGAATTACATGGTGCCATCTGAGGCTCAGAATCGAGTCCATACAGGCACATCTTGCAGCCATGATGATTCTCCTGTGACCAACATCCACTGTGAAAAGCCTCCAAGGGATAGATGAAAGATTGTCCAAAGCTCCCCACATCTCCTGCAAACACCTACACCCCTAGCCCCCTCACCCACAAACGCAAACCCCCATCACTTCCAAAGAAGTACACAAAGCGAAACCAAGGCAGCTGCAACGAATGAATGTGCGCGTCATTGAAAGGTCCGTTACGGTCGTGTCCAAAGTTCTTATTTCACCATGGAGAGAAGGAACGTTGGGTAGGAACAGGTGTGAAAATCCCTTCTAGCAGCAGAGACCAAAAGGAATCCCAATTCCAGTAGTGTACCGACTGCTAGGGACGTGGCAGTGCGGCTTCTCTTTGGTACAAATGGAGGTTGCAGGAAATGCATAGACCATGGAGACTGTTGATAAGCCTTCTCCAAAAAAGCGGTTGCCGTCCTTTCTTCCCACTCTTCTCCCGCTCAAGTTCCAAGCGACTGTTCCACCCTAACACTCTCGGGTAATTCCATCTGTTGGTCTACACCGTGTGATTTTCTGTATGGCTGAGGATTTTTGTGTGACTTTTGTATTTTCCTACCTACAACCCAGTTGTCCATCGACCTCCTCTATCTGTTTTAGACAATGCTGGCACAAATAGTTATTTTTCCCACCAGTCTCTCGCTCTTTTTTTTTAAGCTTTGATCTCTTTACAAAGTTGTCAAAGGAAATAAAAATATATACATACATCTATTTATCTGTTTTTCTGCAAAGGCTTCTAGGCTTTTTGGACCAGTAATGGTGGTGTAAGGGCTCCCTGCATTGCTTCTTTAAGCCTCTTCACAGATCCTGCAGTACAGTCACTCAAGCAGCTGAAAGGAAGCCGCTCCGAAGCAAAGTATCCCTTCCTGTCCGAAGCTTCAGGAACGCAGCGTTTAAAGTATCCAGGTATACGAAGAGGCAGAGTTACGAGAGGGTTTTAGCAGGTTCGGTTAAGTAGGTTGACCCACCGTTCTCGTGTTTAGGAGAGATGCGGCTTGTGGGCAGGAGAGAACCTGTGTAAGGGGACCCAGCGCTTCCCGTAGAGGGGGGTCTGATCTCGCTGCCAGCCAAGTCTCTGTCTGCCGGTCTCAAGCCAGGATGCTGCAAAGGGAAAGCCACGGGGAAGCTGGCCATGTAAAGGACCCTTCCAAGTCTCTTGGCGACCTGTAAAAGAAAATGCAATGGTGGTCACAAGAGAGATAGCGGATACCATTTACCATACTGTTCATTGGATAAAAGCATCATATCACCAATTATGGTGTCGCCTCTTTCCCCAATGGCTGGGATGATGTATATCACATACTGTCCATAGCATTCTGCACACCATGGGTGATGCACTCGCCCCTATGGAGCTGAAGTATTAACGTCCCAGGGCATTTAATATGCAGTAAGGGATAGAGGTCACAGAGAACATTACACTGCATAAGATAAGCATGGCAGTGTTAGTCTCACAATACCCATATATTACTATTTACTAAACAAACAAACCTTTTTCTTTATAAATAAAATGACTTCTGTCTATAAAGAATGCAGTAAAGTATTTTTTTCCATAAATACCGGTATATACAATCCTCCTCAGTATGATTGGCCAAAATTCTTCCCTACATAGCGTCTTGCTTTTTCTATTGTAGCAGATTTATATGTGTAGCAGAAAAATGTTACTTCCTGGAAGTAGACCCCGTTTCAGTTCTAAGGCAATACGTCTCGCGTCATTTTGTTACAAACATACATGGGTTATGATTTCTGTGCAGTAACATATCTGCATCATGACATTAATGTGTGGATGAATTCAGCGTGACTTTTCTTTAAAAGTAGAACAAAAAGATGGAAACGTTTGGAAATCGTATCATATTGTGATCATATGTTATGATATTTCAACCAAAAATTATGACCACACACATGATCACCCTTACAATCCTCTTCCTAACTCAACTGCTTCCACAGAAAAGTCCCAAGTTGGACTACTTGGATGATCACCTTCTGCCCTCTTAACTCTTCGTGGGACTGAAATGGTCCGTGGGCCAGAAGCGATGGGTTTGAAGTCATTTTATGGTGTATAAGGTTGAAGTTGATGTTTTATAGGCTGCGCACTGACACTGTACCAGGGAAAGCATGTGTTTGGGATGGGATGGAACGCAGATCTCTAGCAGTTAAACTGATTTATGAGGCAGCTACTGGAGACATGACTTAACCCCTTATCCTGCAGATGGCCGTATTCTTTAAGGTTTGTAAGGAACTCACCAATGGGAAGTTAGAACTTCGATTTTGGTTGACAGTAATTAATGTGACCACCTCATTAGTCTGATGATGCAGTGGGGTCAGCGGTGTGATCTATCTACACCAAACATGTGAAGTTTATTAAGAGAGACTTCTGGACGGTAATCAGAAGCTCCCATCTCTCCAGAATGTACAGGCAGCTGATAAAATCCTTAAAGCTAGAATTATTAATCAAACTTTAGCAGAAGAAAAGCACTGATCCAGAACCTAAACACCCTGTTCTGTTCAGAGACTTTATCTCATTATCTCGCATATAGCATGTGTCATACGTGGACGTTATTACATGCCCTTGATCATGCGCTAGTATGTACCTCTGCGATACTCTGCTTTTTATGGATAAATGTGCCTTTAAGACAGTTATCTTGGGACACGCCGACTACGTGTTAGGCTCATCCAGAATATGCATGATACTGTTTGGAACCAAAAATTGCTTATTTTCTCCCAAGGGCAGAATCAAGGCCAAGGGATATTTCCTTAAGTTATAAAGGGGGGTAAAAACGGCTCTAGAAAACAATTCTCTGTCTCTCACCCCCTCCACATAGCAAAAATGTTCCATAATCTGGCCTTGGAGAGCAACCTGCTATCCATACCCCTCCCCCATCAGCTAAACTGCAGCACATTTCTAACGAATTGATCCATGGGGAACAATTGGCCAAAGAACCTTTTTATTACACCCGTCATAAACAGCCAGGGCTGGAGGGAAAGCCATAAACTGCAGTTACCACTTTATTATAAGGCCTGCAGGCCCCAGCACAATCCTATTACATTGTGTTAGTGTGTACGGGTGTGCTACAGTCTGCAGCCCCTCTGCATGAGCAGCACAGTCCCGATACACATATTACATTGTGTTAGTGTGTACGGGTGTGCTACAGTCTGCAGCCCCTCTGCATGAGCAGCACAGTCCCGATACACATATTACATTGTGTTAGTGTGTACGGGTGTGCTACAGTCTGAAGTCCCGATACACTCGGTGCTACTCTCACTGCTCATTCTCTAGGGAATTTTTGCCCTAGTTCTGTATAGAAGAATCATTTAAAATGACACATTTTAAGTGTTCCATACAGATTTGCAACTACCGCCCGGATGGGGAACTTGCCCTGCCTGTAATTTGTTGGCCTGTGGGATGTGGCTTTAAAATTCTAGAAAGCGATTATTACCTGAGCTCTTATCTTCAGAGCCGGTCCAAGTTTGAGGCCCATATTATTTAGTAAGTGCTCTTCGGTCAGCAGAGGCAAGGTCTCCCCATCGATACTGTGCTCCCGAAATACCTGCAGGGAATAGATCATGGAGTCTTAACTAAAAGTGTAACAAGTTCCAATGGCTGCGCCCAGTTCCTTGTAATTACAGTGAAATTGGCGGCTTTACGATAAAGTGACATCATGTAAAATATTTACAAGCCGCATTAACAGGCTGGCACAATGATTGATAAACGGATACACCTCACTAGAGGCATAGCACAAAAACAAAATGGTCGCCCCCAGGTAATTCTGTATTTATTTATAAGATGATTTAATTGCACGGGACATAAACCCTTTTATAAAACCCATAAGGCCAGACAAACATTTTTTTCCGTCTTGTTTTATTTCGTAACTTGAGCGTGATGCAACCCGACTCTTAATGCACATATTCTTCATCCGCACCTCACACTCATAAACACGTCTTCCCAACCCTCACACTGGATCTTCTACTTCCTCCAACCTCTCGCTCCTCATACCGTCTCCCCTTTCCTTCCTCCCATTTCTTTCCTCCCGTCTCAAATGCTTCTTCACCTCGCTCCGGCCCAGCTGCGGGGAGGGGAAGTGTGGCAGTGCAGGTGGTTTTAATGAAGCATGTCATAAGGGGATTAGCACAGGGGGAAAGGAAAGGGAAAAAAACCCTTCAAGACTCTCCCCGCTCCCACTGTGACGCAGTGTATAGGAAAGAGGACTGTTAGAGGGCATCCCCTAATGAGCAATAAAAGGACCTGGGCCCAGCTTCCCCTCCTAACGAAGAATAAAAAGGAACTTGAATAAGAAGGGGAAAAAATAGAGGAGAAGAGAGTCAGAGAGCTACCGGGAGAGCGAAACCCGGGACTAGTGCTAGACGGGTATGATGGGATGGGTTGGTATGTTAATGGAGACGGACTGTTACCTGCACATATTCGCCGCAGCCAGACAGACTTCCCACAAAGCTGCACACATCCTCCACTGTCCATTTGCTGAGGTCCTCAAGCACCACACTCTCCTCCCCATCCAAGAAGAGTCCCCCCATGGCACCTGGGGAAAAAAGCAAGGAGCAAAGGGAATGGGAAGGCAAGGTGAAGAAAGATGAGAAGGTTGAGTGAGGAAAATTGAAAAGGTGGGGAGGAAAAGGATGTAGAGAGAGAGAAAAAAATGCATTAATCGTTAAAATCCCATAGAAAGGCAGGGAGCTCAACAGATGATTCTGTAGCCAAGCATCCATCTTTAATGACCTGTCAACACCATGCAGGGTACAGATTTTGCTCTCCCACAATTCTTTGTGTGTAGAACTCTCCAAACAGGGGAAAAGTCATGAAGAACAGCTAATTGCAGCACGAGATGAGGTGGTCGCAGATACATAAACGATATCCGGCAGTTGTGGACCACGCAGGGGACTAGGGGTCAGCAGGAATTCAAAGGGTGGGAGGGGAACGGAACAAAAACTGATTTCGGCTCAATTATTCCATGCGCAGCCTGAGGTCAGGCCGTGCCGCTAGCTTTCCACAAATCCCGGAGAAGGTGGGTGGCTAGAACCGAGCGCAACATCCCAATTAGCCACTTCCTCTGGCTTTTGGCGGCCAGGAGTTGCCACAATGTCTGGCAGAAAGGAGATGGAAGAGGCAGAGCTGTCAGCCAGCCTGAGACTTGGCGGACGCTGACAATCCTACCTGCAATTAGTGCCCGTGACGTGAACCCATAGGCTGGTGGCCTCATGTATAGTAATGCAGCACTGCACACCGCCATCATAGCAGTTAATAGGAGAGACTGCGAGACGTTCTCCTGGTACCGAAAGGTACCAGGCTATAAAAATAACCCTCTGCCTTGTGTGTCGGGGTAGATATAGTGGGGGAGAAGGTTTAGGTTGGTGCGCTCGTGCCCGGTTGTATTACTTGTACTTAGGATTAAGGATCAATAGAAAGGATCTTAGCTTCCTGATCTGTCCCCGGGGTGCGCGGGGAGAAGGGATGTGGGGGGGGGGAGCGAGCCATGCACTGGAGGGAAAGACAAGGTCGGTCACAGACAAGGAGAGGCAGAAGGGGGGGGTTGGGGCAGGATTGGCACTGATAAATGACCCCCCTCCCTGTTCTCACTTCACAGCTCCCAGCCACGCAGGGGTCAGGGGAGTCATATGTGATGGGATGCACAGCTGCATGGACTGCCCTGATCTCAGTTTTAACTGTGGCCTCCAGCAACTATCCTTTAACCCTTTCACATCATAAGTGGCAGATTTTTTTTTTCAAATTCTGGGTGGTTATTGAGATATTTATGATCCGGGACAGCATCAAACATCGACCCCCAAAGACCCTGCGCGATATGTAGCTGCTGCAAGGTTCTGCTGCAGAAGAACCGAGACACCAAACTACTTCCAGTTTGCATCATGCGCAATCACACCGAAACATAGAACAAAGCAGATCAGACCCATTCGGCCCCATCTAGTCTGCCCTGCTGTAAAGACTCAGACCTTAATCAGTCCTTGGAGCCATATGCAAACTCGAATGCCATAATGTACCCATAGGAAGTCAGGGGAGCTTTTCTTAATAGTGGATATTTTCGGCAATAATTAAACTGTATTACATCACAGCCCAGCCCACTGTGTGTGTCCTGCAAAAGTGATCTCAGCCCGAAATGAATAAATCTTTGGGCTAATATTTCCCTACGCACTTCCATTACATTACACAGATTATCAATCCCTCCTAACTAAAAGCAGCACATATTCCCCGTCCCCCACAGGCTGCTTACTAGCAATACTAATTGTATGGTCTTTAATATGTCCCAGAAAAGTTAAAACCTCCAATAAATAAAGTATAATAAATATTTCTATATATCAAAATGAATATAGGAGAAGAGAACTAGGAACTTTAATGAATCATTCCTTATCTACAAAGCCCACTATGAATATGGCTGCCTGCCAATCAATATGCCTGAAGAAGAGACCTAGATAGTCCAAAAAGCTTGCAATCCATTGTATGTCCGTTAGCCAATAAAGTTATCATCTTTACCAAATTTGCTCTCACGCTTTCTATGGGTAACACGGTACAACACGGTACAAATGTATTATGGGTTCTCCTAAGGCTTATATTATCCAGAGACGTAAAGGACAGTCTGAAGACTACGTGTCTCAAACCTGAACTGTACCTAATGTCAGACATGTTCTGACGTTACTGTGAAAAAGGACACCTCTGTATCCAATTATGCCAAGGCTATTATGGGTCAGCAGCTAGTCACATGGCTTCCTATTGGCTGGAATTGCACATTGGTGAGTTGATTCCCCCTTTAATTTTGGGCGCCTATCTATCTCCATTAAATGTATTTTGGACTGCATTAGGAGATATGGAGAGTAGTAGTTACTCTCCACCTCCACCTGTAAGTATATGGTATGTAAAAACATCATTTGTGGGTTCCTGCAGTATTAGGGCTCTTCGGTAGTCTCGCTGATTGATGGCGGAGCCGGCATGGTGGGTTTGATGAGGTTTTGTGGAGGGGGGTTTAACAGGAAGCCTTTGGAACAGTGATAGGAATTCCATTCTCCTAATGTATTGCAAAATCAATATTGCTAAATCCAGTCCCAGTGCAGCCGTCTCACTCGATTACCGGCGGCGTGAGTCTGGGCAGACGAGGAAAGGCAGAGGGGGGAAATGGAAAGAAGGGGTGTCCCCGCACACCAGGAAAAAAAAACAGCCTGTCAATCACCGCTAATGCGTTTCTTTAAACCCAATCAGTGATGAGTTCAGTAAAACGCAATCACTGCACAAATGCTAAGCGCCAATGATTAAACCTTTGATTACCAGGGATAAGCAAAGCACTCTATAACCTGTCACAATCAGCGGTGGGGTTAAGGTTACCCCGTAATAATACAATAACGGTGATTAATATCACACACTTTCGCCTTTTGAGGGGTTTAGTAAATGCACGGAATTAACACCGAACCTCTAGCATGCGCCTGCGCTCTGTTACATCTATTTTAAGTGAGGTTACGACTTTTGGAATACGGTGAAGTTAGGAGACCCTTCAATCTCCGCCGCCGACAGAGACCCTTCAATCTCCGCCGCCTACTTAGGGGTTTTAGAGAAAAGAAGTGGCTTTTAGCGTAATGCTCTGCTTTAGATTGGACGCCAGCAGTTAATTTTACTCCTGATTTCTGGCCTGAAATCATTTCATAGCGGCTGGAAACAAACGATGTTCAGATGCACATAATGCCGGTTCTGATTGAGAAGATTGGGGGGCACGCATGGCGGTTAATATATTTGGTCTTTATACTAACTACATCCGGAGAGGTTTTCCTCTTGGCCACTGGAAATATGGATTTCTCTGGTTATATTACGTTCCGTGACAAATACAGAAGTGACCTTCAAATACACGGGACCTACCTGTGTGGAAGTAAGGATTGACAGCGTAGGGAAATCCAAAAGGAAGTGGCTGTGGTGGAGGCACGGTGCCGGAGGGCAAATATTTCCCCTCTACTTTGCCGATTCCTGGTCCCAAAAGGTGAGTAGGGGATTCTGATGGGCCACACTGGAGGCTTTGGTGGGTGTGAGCATCGCTTGTCTCCTTTACAGGCTCCCCTCCTTTAAGAGTGTCTTTGCCCTCCTGTAGTTCATGGGACGAGGAAGAGGCGGCACGCTCAGCTCTTAGGCTATCGCTCTTTTCCTCTGCCTCACTTTCTGAATCCTTCATCTCTTCATCGTTGCCCTCTGACACCCCTTCCCGCATACGCAGGTCCAGTTCCTTGGTTTCATTGTTGCCATGGGATTCTGTCCGATGATGTGCAGCCTTCCGATTGGCTCTCCTTGCACTACTAGATTCCTTGGGAGGAGGAACGTTGGGGACCCCTTGGTGGTTGAGGGACAGCAGGGGGGTGTTGTTGTGTCGGAGTACCAGCATGGCATTTCTGCGGGAAATCTCATCTCGCAAAGGGTGACCCTCCGGGAGCTCATGCAAGTTCCGAAGGGCAGGGTGATCGGGGGGTAAACCCGGGTGAAGGCTTAAAGGGTCACCAGCCAAAAGTCGTTGCCTGTGTAAATTTTCCAGTTCTTTTTGGCGGATGATTTCTGCCGACATCTCAAGTCTTAATAAAGAAATATATATAAAATTTAGGACTAAAAATAATACAGGTACAGAATAATGCAGAGAATACAAAACAAATCTATTCTCAAACTACTTGTCAAGTCATAGAGATCTATATATATATATATATATATATATATAATATATAATATATATATATACTTTAATTAGGTCTGAATACTTCTTTACTATACTATACTGACTATACTTTTTTCTTGTTATTTTTGAAAACTGAAAAAAATGTAACTCTGTACCTAATAAAAATTGCAAATTTGGGATGGTTCGAATGTTAATCAAAGCAGCTGTCACATTACACTTCCCCACATAACACCAATACCGGCAATAACTCAACGAGTGGGCACAGGACGGGAAGGGAAAAAGGTTACTCATACTTGGCAGCCTCCCAGGAGAAGCGGTAGAGGGTAATACAGTGAGGGAATTTAAACATGCACGGGATAGACACACGGCTCCTGAAAGTAAGACGAGGTCAAGGATTGATTAAGGTCTATAGATCAAGAAAAATGGGCAGACCAGATGGGCCGAATGGGTCGGATCTGCTATAAAATTCTATGTTTCTTTGTATGTCAACACATAATGAAAACTTGTTTACGAGATGCCAAGTTATGGAAACTGGATACATGTGTATATATGTATGGCATGTATATACATATGTATGGCATATTTATATATATGACCACACAATCTAAAGGGAGGAAGGAGTGGAGGTAAAGGGGTGAGAGAGATACCTGGCCAGGTTTTGTTTTCTGAGCATTTCCTGCTGCCGTGCGAATATTTCTGCTTGTGCTGGCTGCAGGAACCCGTAACCTGGAAAAGGAAGACATGGAACTCACACATTCCGCTAATAATCTAATCTGCCAATTCCATGATATTAATGTTACCATATGTAGCACGTTATATGGATTTTGGATTTCATTTTAGGGGACACCTAACATTCATTGCTGTGGGAGTTGCATATGATTTCCAAAGACACATCATCATTTTTTTTTAGAAGAACAAAACCATTTTTGGGGTAACCCCTGATTAAGCATCTTCCAAAAGGTGTGGGAGATATGCATACCTGGATTCTGACACAAAGCGGATGGCATCCCAAGGAAAGGTGGCCTTAGATGTGGTCCCAAAGCGATGTGAGGTGCATTCTGAGGTGACAACAGTGGTGGTGGATGAGACATCTCCCTACAAGAGAAAGGTTGAAGTATATTAGACAAAATCACCATCAGCTATTTCTACATACATTCCGTAGGAAATAACTAAATGTTATCGCTTAGACCTATTATAGTGCGAGGATCCATAATCCATGATCTGCTTTAGCAAGTACAGGTTGAGGTGTCCAAATGATGGAGGACATTCAGTAAGCTGTTTGCAATCATTTCGGATCCCTTAAGACTCGATCTTGGCACTCTACTTTTGTCTACAGTAAGCCCCTTCCAGACACATTATTTCACAGGACGATGAGACTTGTAGAAAAACACCTGCCAGTTTGTGACTACCTGTGACTCATGGCATTCGATATTGTTGAGGAGTCATGACTCTGAACACAATAACATTGGTATAAAAGAAGCATTTAAGGTGGAAAATAGTTATAGCGGCTATCTCAATGGACATGACCTTCCAACGGTTGTGCTTTTTTATTACAATTGATCACTATGACCGAGCAGTCAAAGCCAAGACCTGTACAAAAAGTTTATGCAATAAACCGAGGCCTCGAAAACCAGCGAGTGGTCCTATTTCCAACAGGACTATATAGTTATGCTCTTGAAATAATATTTTGTGTTCACCGAGAACCACCAATAACCTGGAGTTCTGTGACACGAGGACATCGCACAGCCCCTGTCGGGTGCGATAAAGAAGTTCCATAATTCATTAACATTCCGGTGACAACAGAGACTGATGAGGCCTGTGAATTCCTCATACATTAGTAATACCTCAATAGCCAAATATTTCCCACAGCTGAGCTGCTTATTCCAACATCTGGGTACCACTCCCATAACTCACACGGCAACTGGACTGAGATGCCGTGGCAAGGCAACGCAACCACACTAGCAAAGTAATAAGGCAATAAAACATTAATGGCTCTACGATGCTAAAGATGGATGAGTCTCTTACCGCCCTGCCTTCATTAACATTAACCTCTCTAATGTAGGATGGAACCAAATGAAAAATTTCACCTCTCTTGATTTATTACACTGTGTTCTATTATCTCCTCCTTCCTGAAAACATCAATGGAAATAAACTGGATCGTAAAAGCCTCAAATATTGCAATTATCCAAACTTCCAGCCATCCGAATGAATGAGGTTACGCTCTGAACATCCTCCCAAGCCGTATTGCTTTCTGTTCTATGACACGCAGGGCTAAATGAGTTTTTGGTCATGATTTTTTTTTTCTTTCTAGTCCTCATCCATTGATCAGAAATAAGGTATCCGCAACGTGCTTAACAGTTCATTTAATTCTCTCTAACCACTGTTTGGGTTGCAGTCAAATGTTTGCCGTGTATCTATATTGCGTCTTCCAATGGCCTGAATACTGGGGCAGCCCTGGGAACCCCCGTTGTTCGGGGTCGGAGGCAAACTTCTGAAGACGCAGATTCCAATGGAACGTTCGGGAATTGTTCTGTGTCAGTGGGGGCCTCTGTGATCCCCCTCCGCATGCTGGGCGCCATCTTTGGATTGCCAGCAATATGGGTACAGACAAGAATCTCCAAAAAAAAACCCGAAAGGTAGTTTGGAATGTAAGACGTATCAAGCGCTTTAAAAGGAAACGTTAGGTCTAATTCCCCAGAGGCATTGCAAATACTAGACGCAGCATTTTGGGCACGTCGTTTCATCAAGGCTTATACTATAGAGAATACAAGGAAAATATGAAAAATCATTCAGCGGACAAAATAATGCCATATCTGTACGATTTCTCCAATCTTTAGAAACAAAATCTACCTAGAATCAGGCACCCAGAGCCCCTCTGCTATGTTTTTCTCTCCTCGGTCTTCAGCATAAGGCGCAGCTGCTATAATCCATCTCCTTTATATTTACATCCCCCGCGTATCGCCTCTCTCCCTCCTATCGCCTCTCTCCCTCCTCCATCTCTATCTCTCTACCCTCACACAGCACTAAACTAATTGCCCAGCTCGTGGTGTCTGAGAAGAGCGGCCATCGATTCCTCGCAGCTGAAACGTCCCGCTAATCGTATCAGCGCTCCGCCAGTTCCTCGCACTCGTCTGGCAGCTCCAATTAATCTCAGGTAACGCAGAAAGTGACCTTCGGCTCGGAGCCGGGGCAGCAGCCAAGCGATGCTTATGTAATTACACCGTGAAGTGTGTAATCACCTGGCCTAATCCCCCAGGCCCGACAATTAGCCGAGGCCTCTGTCGCTGGGCTGCCAAGTGCTCTGCCACCCGGACAGCCTGCAGATGAATAACGGTCAATTAAAGCTGCATGGCGGGGGCGAGGAGGTGTCCGGTCGATGTAATTAGCTGTAATCATGGGGAGACGAGGCTGCCAGACGCGAGGCGGCTTTTATATAGGATGCGATGTGGGAAATCAGGCAGAGATTAACCATTTTGCAGCTTCTCCCATATACAATCAGCTAAACGCAAACACGGATACAGTATTTGGTCACCAACTATAACATTGTTTACGCATGGACTTCAAACACAAGCAAAAAAAAAACTGTCTGGCAGACGCAACGTTCCCACAATAAATTCCACATTTCCGGTGTGATTTAATTGCGGATCTCACGTCTCGCGTGAGATTGTTTTCCTTTAGTCTTGACTCGTCGGGAAGTTTAGTCTTTTCATATAACATTGTATTCATCACTCGTTATTCGGTAAGATACGCCGCGCTATCCTAACACTAAAGCGTTACCGCGCATATATTTCCAATAATATGCAATAATACCCCCACACACACACAGTTACCCCCTGCACACAGCTTGTGGTTACCGAATTACATGCAAACACACAGATCCCTATACAGGCTTAGATTCCAGGCATAGGAAGGGGTACTGTGTATTGGCACTATACAGCCATAGGAAGGGGGTACTGTGGGATATAGCCATGTGTATATTGGACACTATACAGCATAGGAAGCGGTACTGTGTATTGGCATACAGCCAGGCATAGGAGGGTACTGTGTATTGGCACTATCCAGCCATAGGAAGGGGTACTGTGTATTGGCACTATACAGCCATAGGAAGGGGTACTGTGTATTGGCACTATACAGCCATAGGAAGGGGTACTGTGTATTAGCACTATACAGCCATAGGAGTGACAGCCCCCTGGCTTCCATGCTCCGATGAACTGGTCCCTCATGGACAATCAAACACGTCCGGCCTCAAAGGCTTATAGCCAAAACACATTACAATGTTTTACTAGGCTTGGTTAACCCTGTCCTGGCAGACTCTAATGCAAGGTTGCCATAGAGACTGTTCCCATCGGACCTCTGCAGAGGACCAATAAACTTAGAATGCGGCGGTCAGCATGATGCAATTATAAGACGTGGTTCTGTACGCCTCCCTGTAATTTCCATAATTGAAACAAGGAGGACCCCTACAGCCTTTTCACGTCATCGACGAGAAGCAGTCCGAACTCTCTAACCGCAAATATAAGTGCGGAGGAGCAGAGAAATGTCAACGTATGTATCACGCAAGAGAACCGCGGGGCATGTGAATTAAAAACTACCGGACATAACAAAACGCTCTTACGGACTACTCACATCCCACAAAATACACGAAATACTGATCAGATAGTGCTTTATTCTACATATTAATAAAAATAATATCTATGTCTCAGGGGTAACTATATGCAGTTCCATGTGGTTGCTCGTATCTCTTCGCATGCAGATCCCCATTGGATCTTTGGCACGCAGACACAAGCTTGTACAATTTAACACATTTCACGCTGACCACCATGTTGGCGTGTTAAGTTCACCTCAAACAATCAACAAAAGATGATCACAAACACACCACAATGGCTGCTCAAAGCAGTGTGACCTATCCGTTGTGTCTCAAAAAGGCAACGGCCGCAAAAATAATCCAGAGCGCGGCATGTTCTGTTCTAGAGACTGGCATGCACATAAAGGGTTAAAAAGCTCTGCTTGCGCGGAAAACACTTCTTCATGTACTCTGGAGCCAAGGAACGCGAGGGACTAAAGGATTTGGATTCTAGCTCTGTGGTGGCTAATGCAATATCTTGCTTCGCCGGCTCCCAGCCGCTGGATCCGATGTCTGCATCTTCACTTTCCGCTCCTCGGAGCACGGCTCCTCCAGCCATCCAAGGCATTAAGGGATTTGAGCTGCACGCTGCTAAATTTGATATGTCCTTTAACAGGAGACAAACGGCTCACGAGGCTTTAAAAGAATCGATTTTTCTTTAACAATAAGCGCTAATGGCCTTCAAATAATCAATAGTTAAAGTTATTACGGGGCTACCCATTACACAGTTAAAACGCGCTACCGTTCATTTAACCCGGCCTCGTCTGCAAGCGGGCTACAGTTACGTCTGCGCATGTAGATGTATACCCGGCGTAACCTCAACCTTCACGCTAACCCCAATGGGCAACAAACTGTCTGTGAACCCAACCTCCTAAAAAAAAAACAAGGAAAGCAAGAACATATCCTCTATTCTGTAAACCAGCTGGAAAAGGTTAAAATAATAAATTTTGTGTAAATGTTTCCCGGGACAAAATAAAACCCTAATTCCAGCCCCTTTAAATACGCAGAAACTATGGTAAAAATAATACGCGCGGCTGCCATTGCAGCGATGAGGGTCGGCTATTCATTTGGCGCCTATGCCTTTAAACAAAACCCTCTTTATAAATAAGAAGAGGAGCGGATGTAAAGGGGGTGCTCTGATTGAGCTCTGGGACTGGCAATTATTCCTCGGTTTATCGTGGCGGTAATTTCCTGTTCCAGCGCGAGCAGCCGCTGCTAGGATGGAAGGCACGGTGCCAGGTGATAACAAATCCCAGCATTCATTTGGCTTTGGAATGGATGGATTTCAGAGCTGTGAAGATACTCAGTCATTCTCCCTCCCCTGGAGTTCCCCCACAGGAAGCGGGGATGGAATCTTAACCCCATGCCAAGCCTTGTCCTCCCTGCGCTCCTCTCCCTTAGAGGCTGCCTCGCTCCGGTTGCCATAAATCTACCTTCCGCTGACGCACCCGGCCCGAGGGAGGGAACCGGCGTAGAACAAAAAGAGGGAGTTTGGTTTCACGGCTCCAGTTATGTGCTCCAGGCAGCCAACTCCACGATCTACTGTTAACTCTTATAGGGTACAGATCACAGATCACAGTCTGCAGGCACATAGCGCGAGCTATCAATGAAATGTTCTGATCGCCAATGAAATCATCTGCAGAACGAGACACAGCGTGTAACTTCAGAGTCACGATTTGTCCCTTCTAACCCACAATGTTCTATCGCTCAAGCAGACTCAAACTCAAAACAACATTTTAGCGTCTATTGGCTAATTTAGACAAAACGGCTCTTTTTAGAGCACCACTGAAACGCAAAATATCGAATAATGTGAAACGTCAGCTCGATAATGCCAAAAGAAAAAAGAAATGGTACCGTATCTAAGAACACCTGTATCAATTGCTAATTCATTGGCTCCTAAAAAAGCCTGAAGTATAAAATTTGATGAGATTTGTGAGGCCCCGGAAAACTAGACTGTTGACTTGAACGATACATAAAGTTAAAGATCCCAATCAGTCTTCCAGCATTTATTTTCATATTGCTGCCAAAAGGTTCTCCAGTGGGGGGGGGGTCAGACGCAAGGTCACAAAGCATCTAAATCGGGTTGATTCCTAAACCGACCCTTTTACTGAGGTTATTCAGTCTGGCCAAATGGTGACAACATGACAAAAATGATATGATATAAAAACACATTAACGCTACGACCAAACGTCTACGACTCGGGAAGGTTCCATTCGACTCCTTAATGCTTAAACTAGAAAGGAGGTGCGGAATCCCTTTAGATACAATAAAAAACAAACACACTCGATCTGGACTGTTTCAATGACCTCTGTGACAAGGAGAACCGGATACTGATTCCGAGGAAGAGAGAGTCAACAGAGTTTAAAGGCTTGTTTAGATCTTTATTTATTATTATTTTTTTAAGTCTGGCAATTAGCCCTCCGGCAGCCAGATAATTCCACACTGTCAAGCCGACACCAGACAGAAGAAAAACAACCACACTTTTTGTTTGCCAAACATTGATCTTATAGAAAGCCTTGGGTCATTCCCTCCCTCTTACTGGAATCAACCGTTATTTAGTGTTCTGCTGCCAGAATCAACGGCAGAAGATCTGGACCTGCCCAGAAAAAGAACTTTTTTTATCTAGTGATAAACAACCACCGCATTCCCCGGCTTTCCTCCCAAAATCCAGCATACAGAAAAGGACCATCTCCCTTCCAGATGGAAAGTATAGTCCCAAGCCAGACTCGGCAGACACACTTTTCTCTCTGGCTCTTTCCCCCACCCTAACATGCTTTCTTCATCTTCTTCCCCGACTTCCCTGGAAGACGTCCAGGCCACACAGAGGTTGGGAGGTTTTCCTGGAGTTATGCTGGACAGGAACCATGCGATCCTCACAGCCCTGGCGTGTCTGTGTCTGCAGCGTTCCCCACGATGGGGAGGGTTAGCCAAAGTGCAAGCCCCTTCGCTCGCCTCTGTTCCCACAACACTGTCACGCTTAATGCGCTCCTACTGGGGAGGCTGAACCCAAGCACCATTTATAAAGCAGGGTCATCACTTCACAATTGAGTAGGATGCCGGATTTTTCAGTATGAAGGTTTTTCTACACAAAAGTCTACCAATAAGTATTTATTTTTTACTTTCAAATATGTGAAAAAACATAATGTGTTTTTGAGCAGGTTAATGCTCACTCACTGCAGGGCAATGTGGGCCACGTACAACTCAATGCAGGGCGCTAGGGGCCGCGTACAACTCAATGGGGGCCGTATCAATTATATTTCTAATCTAGTACCAGGGAGAGCGGGAGCCGACGGCTTAATCCTCTCACCTCTTGAACTTGCCATGAAAAAGGTTCATAAAGCCACATAAATGGCCTAGCAAGACACCGGGACGCGTGGGTGCCTACCCCAGCAGAGCTTAGTGGGTCACTGTCACAGGACAGTATCGGTCTTGCATAGAATATTCAGAGATATTTGAAACACGCCATTTTTTGTAATACTGGAAAGTTAATTGACATGACGTGGGCTGTATTATGCCATGAATGGGTAAAAATATATATATAATATTAAGTAATATGAAGAAGTCTACACGTATCCTGAAATCAATATAAAGGACATTCAAAGTAGGGACGCCAAACTATAAAGTAATATTTACTGTTCTGGGATTACTAGGGGCTTTATTGTACAAAAGGGGTAAAAAGAATATTAAGGGCAAGTTGTTCTACACTTTCTTTATCTCTGAATCAACTTCTCAAAGCTGGATAAACTTAAGAGGTCCTTATCCTAAAGGACTGTGATACAGGACACAATGCCTGGGGGTTTACTCATCTAGAAGGGCCATTTGGCCAATGGTGGCCACTCAGCAGAGTATGCATATTTTCTGGGTTGTGTTACCTGTCTGTGAAGTGGGATGTGTCTCGGTGCTGTGGCAGGCCCTGCTTCCTCCTCTGACTCGAGGAGTTACTGGATGAGGGAATATGAGCTTCCATAGCTCCTGGGTTTCGCACCACGGCAGCTGCCACTTCTTGTCGGGCTCGGAGCAGATCTGCAGGGAAGAAAGGAAAAACCTGTCAGGGAGGCCGGGAGGGAGTCAGGTACTCAGCGGCACTCAGATGAGCATCCGGCATAACACCGCAGATCTGCAGCACCTCCCCACGTCGCAGCTCCGTCACCGACGTACCCTTATTATGTTTACCTGACTGCTCACTCTGCTCATCCCGCTTCTTCTCGCTGCCTCGCTCCATCTCTGCCCTTCTTTTATGTTTGTGCTCCTTTTAGCTGCGCCTTTTCCCTTCTCTCTACTTTCCCCCCCCCGTCTATTTCTCTCCCAGTTCTACACAATGAAAACCACATGTTCGCTGCCATAGTTACTGACGAACTGTGTTTTCTATAAACGTAAGCAACTTATTACTCAGTCGCCCCATGGTGGGTGGTGAGAGGGCAGAGAAACGGTCTTGAGTTCTATGCTCCAAAGTATAAAATAGGTCACTATAAGGACCATGATATGGAAAAAAGGCCATAGAGCGAGGGGAAGCGCTTGGCAGGGCACGAGGTTAAACTGCTGACCGAGTACACATGGCAGCTGTAATACCGGGATAACCATCAACTCAAACTATTGATTTCTTGGCATCAGTAAGCGATTCTGCTGATAAGGGTACAGGATGTTTATACCGCCAAAGTCAAACGGACCAGACTTGTAGGATAGCATTGAGAGTCAATGGTTTTTAGGGGGTCAAAATGCAGGTCTGTCTTATGGGTCCTTAAACCGTGAAATGTTCAACATTTCAGCACAGTCCTCCTGAGAAACATCTTTGCTTGTGGCATAGATTGGCCCAGTAAGTGACCCCTGTCTTTGTAGCCACAATATACAATATAACACTGTCTTAAACAGAAATACATTGTCACCGCATTAGTTAATTTAACCAATCACATCTAACGCCCTCATCACAAATATACATTAATATATCTTCTACGCAGAAACGGATCTCTTCTCAGTAAAGGAATAATTATCCGGGGTTCTATTTACCTAAAGATAAGAAAACATCTTCTTTCTATTATCATCACCTTAGTGAGATCTCTTAATGCCTGAAAAAGTATTTCCACAACTTGGTGAAAAAAAAAACCTTATTTGGTTAATTAGCCCTTTTCCCGGGGTGAATAACAGCGAATGATCAGTTACTTTGCTGTTAGGTTGTGCTTTTCTAAGATGGCATCTCGGAAATCTGCTACTTATTGGAGATGTATCCCTCCCCCTCCTCACGGGTACATTTTAATAAATGAGGTCCGCTCCTTGGCTCTCCCTCACCGCTGAGAGTAATGATTTTAATAAATCAAAGTCTTAAGGATGAAAATCTTCGCTAACCCAGCGGAAACAGCCGGCGGGACTCCCGCTGATCGTATCTACCGGCTGCCCACCAGGCTCGGGGTCCACAGGATGTCCCTTCGGATTATGGTTTTTGCATCGCTGATACTGAGCTGCGCTTGAACCATACCAGGGATTTGGCACGGTCACAGAGGGAAATCTGCTAAGAATTATTCTGAAGGAACATTTTTTTTTTTTTTTTACTTTAACACTGTAATTGCCAGGGGGTTGTGCAATACATTGGAACACTGTTGGAAAGTTTCCCGGAGGCCCTGCACGTCTCCGTAAGGAACGTTGTCCTCACGTTGAGAATTTCGCTCTCATTCTAAAGAGGAATCTCACTCGATTCAGGAGAAATGTGGCGTCTATAGGATGTATTCACAGATGTCAAATCTTTATGTTTTTTCTCGAATGGCTTCCTTTATGGTTATGTAGTAATCTTTCACCTTCTGTTAGGTTTACGTAGGACCTAAGTCTTTGAGAAATGTAAAGGCACAAGACCTAACCTGTCTAGGGCTCATCGCCTAACTTAACAGGTATACCAAAAAAAATGCACTTTTCAAAACACTGCCCAAGCCTTCTTTTTTTCTAATTATTTGGCTCCCAGCTGATTGTCTTTGAAGATGGAAAACATATGTGGGGTATTTTAGAGCAGAACTGCACCACTTGCCCGAAGCATGTCCATTACTTGGTCTTACCGCTGTGCGTTGGCACCGCCATTGAATTTGCCAGCTGGTAGAGGCGTTGCTGCTGCTCCTCGAAGCTGCCATGCTCGTTAAGGGCCGACATCATGCGCCTGTAGTGCTCCTCGGGGGTCATCTGGGCCACTGGCTCCTCCAGCAGAGGCGTGTGGGAGTTTTCTGCATGAACAAGAGAGGAATTCAATCTTCATTCACCCAACACTGTACACATACATCAAAGTCAGCACACACGGTGTGTTATATATACGGTTTATTTATCAAATCATCCCAGGGCTGAGATAAGCGATATTGGTTAGATTTTCACCAAAAAACGCACATATTAGCCCCAGAACTTTATGAACCCTTTGACTGCCAGAGGGGGCTTAACACAGTACTAAGGGGCACAAAGCCACAAATCTCTTGTTTTAGTCTTGGTTAAACCCTTACACACGGTGGAAGGAAAAGATATCCGATCCTGTGGGTTTTATTGTCCTCAAAACCATAATTACCACTTCACAAGCCCCTAGAAGGGCAGGATTATGGAAGATGAAAGGACATGTTGAAGCCACAAAGGTCTATGTATCAAGAAGCCCCTGTGACATGTTATCAAAGTGCCTTAGTGTTGGAAATGGGGATTATTTTCTTTGACAAATACACTCCTGCATTCTACAGCAGGGAAGCGATAGCCTAATCCCACATCACCTTCCACCATGCACGCGAACCGAGGCCCCGCACTGTAGGAACATGTTTCAGGCACGCTTGTAAATTGGGGAATTCTATACGTACAAAGCCATGTCATTCAAAAAGTGGGTGGTGGTCCAATTAACCATTTGAGTGCTGGTGTGGGGGGGGGCAAGGCACTGCCTACCCCTTTGGTCCTCCATAGGTATAGCAATGATTGTTAATGTTAAAATCACGAAGCACATTGGGCGCACGTATAGGATCTCCATACCTATAGGACCAGTGGCACCGGCAGCTGCACACTAATCACAGACACGCCGCCGCCTGGCTATTTATAGAGTCCTGTCACCTGCACAGAGAGGTACGCGCTGACCTTTCTGTAAAGAGACATTGCGAGCCTTGGGAATAACGTGACATTTATACAGCTGGGACTGTGAAATTTAAAGGGACTCGAGAGCAAGAAAATATATATATATAAAAAAAAGAATAATAATGATGAAACCGCTTACATTAAAATTGCTTTATACAACATATAAAACATTCAGAAGCAGGATTATTGGTAGAAAACGTGACGACGGCTTGTTTTAAGCCAATGGGTGCAGAGTTGCCACTTTGACTTTTCTTACGAGTGAAAGAATAATTATCTGGAGCTCGAACCGGGGTGTAGCCTCTAGCTATTCTTGTTAACTGCCACAAAAAAAATGAGCACCCTTAATTACAACGGATCTTCTAAAAGGGGAGAGGAAAGAAAGATAAAAATGGCTACCATCAGCCTTTGCACGCAGTTCATTTGTGGAATTTCTTTTTTTATTCAGCAAGATAGATCCTTTGAATGTCTCTGACAGAATCTCAAGCATTCACCATATACCGGTCAATTGCTTGCTTCAATCTGATTGATTTCTCTCATTAAAATATCCCAAAAGAGTGTTTAGGATGCCGATTTAAAATTGGCTTATTGGTCCGTATGGCCAATATCTTTCATTCAAGGTTTTAAAACCCAGGAACTTTCTATTAGTGTTAGTATCTTTATGCATGCAGACAATAAGTGGAATGCATCTTTAAGTAAAAGGATTAAAAAATAAAACTGGACAGCTTAAGATTCTACCTGCTGACACAGACATAGAGGCCAGCAGGCTAAGGAGAGCAGTCTTCTCGTATTCCTTTATCAGAACAAGGAGAAAACGCCAGGATGGGGGTCATTAATTAGCTGGAAGTCCAGACAAAACCGATCTGGAGCTTTATGTGGATTCAGCACTCGCTAATACCATACTCGCTGCGGCTTTCCTGTGTCTGCTCTGGTCATTACCAGCTAATATGGCCAAGGACTGGACATTGATCCGGCCAAATCTCCTGCCGGCACCAGAGAGCCGATGTACAGACCAGACAGCGGCATCTGTCTGTCTGTCTGTCTGTCTGTCTTCCCATTCCGACTCGCAATGAGAACAATTATCTGGTGGCTGAGGCAGAAGTTGCAGCTTTCATAGCCAGCCAATTAGCGGTTCCTGAACCGTCTTCCCGGCAGCTTGAAAGGTTGAGTGGGTCGCTGAACGGATAGACAGCCAAGCTTCCCCTCAAGTGATATCTTACAGAGTGCGGGAGACCTGAGAGTAATAGGAAATATCTTCTTGTCTGAGCTGGGTTAACCCGTTACCTGCTGGAAAGGCCTAGCAGATACAGTTTCAAACCCTCCTCTCTTCCACAATCATTATGGTGCCACAGTCCCTACAACCACCACAAACCATTAACAACCTGTTCAAATTATTCCAAGCAACAAAGGCAATGGTAGAACTGATTGTCTATTGTGTACAAGATGGCAACGATTGTGATATAAATTCTGTATCCCAATATTGATAAAAACACTTCAATGTGCAAGTGACAACAAACCTATAATGAAACATTTAAGAAGTTGAAGTCATACACAGTTTGTTACAATATATCATTGTGTAAATGGTTTTGGGGATGTGTGATGTGTGGTTGTATAGAGCGACCTGAAACAAATTGTTGTCAGATTGGTCATTTGGTCTTTTAATGAATATATGAATACACATTTCCATTGTGTTCCTTTTGCAAATGCATGGGGGGAGGATTCTTTATGCATTTGGCCCCCCCCCCCGCTATTTTCCATGCAGGAAATGTGTTCACATTTGTGTTATACACATGATATACTTATTTATACGCATGCTCAAAAAGTGCTCCCACTGATTTAAATGGAAGTGCTTTCCTGCCACTGACCGCTTCAAGCACAATGAACAACTCATGGGTACCCAAGTTAAAATGAGCAGTCTCTTTATATTGCATTATTTTATGCAGGTAAAGGATTACAACTGTGAGAAAGTATTGCTGCTGGCAGGGCAGGGGTTAATTTCAAGCTTCCAGGGCCAGCCATTGGTTCGTTCGTGACCGTGCAATCTTATAACGAGAACGATTCAAGGAGACCTCAAAACAAAGGAAGGAATCTAGCGAGACTCCAAAAATTAAAAACACTAATTATTTCTGATTAATTTAGTTTGGTAGAGCGAACAGGAAAGCGGCTTAGAGAATTAATTGCTAGGTTTTTTTCATCATCATCTTATTTTTTTCCTGATCTCCACGCGGTGTAATTAAGCGCCGCGCTATATAAATGGAGAGCGCGGGTCTGCAGACACCAACTTCAGCTCCTTTGTTTGAGTGCCGAGGAGAATTAGGAGAGTTCTTCTGACTCGGAGCAAGGCTGACTGGTTGGTTTGGTTGAGAGGCACGAGAGGGCAGGTAGGGAAAGAGGTGGTGGGGCAGGGATGGAGAAAAAGCACAAGGTGAAAATAGAGATCTATCATGAAAGATAAGAAGAGGACAGGAAAACAGACAGATGGACGGCCTGAGAAAGATGAGTCCTGCCGGGAAAATAAAACAGATTGACTTCACATGCAACCCTGATCACTATCCTCCCGATGACTGCTTCCCACAATGCATTGTGTAGAGATATTTAAACAAGTTTGGGAAGCGGCCCTGACAAATCAAGAAAATTAAAGAAAATGGCACAATTTTTTTCACGTAACTACCTGTAAATTAATTTATCAAAACCACCTGAAGACTGCGTTTTTAGTCATACTGTCAGGCTTACTGAGCTGTAATTTGGGAACGTTGATACCTGTGACAAACCGTAGCAAAACTCTAACATCTAATCAATTTCCTATCACATCTTCCTTCTCCTCACCCACCCTTACAAAGCAGCAGAGATAGCTCAATGGGGAGGAATAATCGTGCAGCTCATGAGAATGGGAAGTTGGCTGTTCTTAACCATACACATATAGAGGGTTTCTAAAATATATATACTTTCCTTATTATAATCCATAAACACCATGAAATTTAGTCTGTGGTATTGTAAAATGTAAGAGGTGGAGGATAAATATCTGCTCTAATTACAGATCTAATTGCCCTGGTATACGAAAAGACTATCGGTTTTGCCACGACCGAGCCATCCCTTAAATATGGAAAAGTCTGGAGTCTGAACAGCATTCTGCATGTTTAAAATGTTCAGTGATGTCTTCATCGCCCATCACAGTTCATCTTTAGATGGGTTACCATCATTATTCATCGATACTATGAGACGCATCATCCTGGCAATTTAAATGAGGGACCTTTAACAAATATATATATAAGAAATCTTTGAAAGTGGCATGTTTACCCATCCCGTCCTAATTTCACATGGACAGTCGCATTTTGTGGCTATTATAATACTTTTTTTTAACTTAATTTTCTTCATCTGTACACCAGAACGATACGGACTCCTCTGGAAATGATTTAGGAGACACAAACTCCATTATGACGGGATACATTGTCTTAGATTAGTGACTAATGTGAGTCCCACTGTCTCTACTTATTCCTCCGAGTACAAATCCTGCAGAATTATGCAATATCCCGACTAAGTCTTCATAATGCTAATGTCTCGTCCCTTAAATATTTATCCCTCCTTTTCAGCAAATTTAATATGAATTTATGGCGTTCTCATTACTTTGTCTCCGAATAAGACATTTTATCCTCCTACTACTCATTTCTCTGGAATTAATAACAGGATTTAAGAGAACTGAACTTGAAAAGTGCGGAAGTGATTTATAAAATCAAAATCTATTAAGAGACAAAAAATCTGCAATCGGTACTTAAATCTCGCAACATAATAATACCGTGTTTTAGGTATGGAAGATTCCCAAGAAGTTTCACCGTTATGCCAGGCTATGCCAGGCCAAACCGAAGAGCATCGCTGTGTTTTTTAATGGGGTGATGAATCTGAATTGATTCTGATGGTTTTATCACCACAGCAGCCAATTTTGGGTTAATAGGGTGATAAGGCCATTTTTTTTAAAATTATGCCCCAGAACGATTTTTTTATATAAAATTCCCAAATTATTAAGGTCTTTATGTAAGAGAGAAGAGTTTAATTAGTTCAAAATTAAATCTTGGGATATCCATGAGTGAAAAACACCTTTCCGTTATGCTGCGATATTACACACTGTACACTTTTGTGATCTATGGCAAGCCCACCATACTTTGTGAAATTATAGCCTGGTTAGAGTGTCGTAAAGGGCCTGCTTTTATACTAGCATTTATTGGACCATGGTATATTCACTGTACTGTATCTATCACGCCAACGTGAGAGTAAAAGTTAAATAATAAAAGAAGATAAATGATTTACATTAATATTTCCTATTCGATCTATAGGGAATGTTTTGAGGGCAGACAGACAGAATGGTCCGAGGGAAGGTGATGGGACGGAGCTCTATACGTTGTTTGTGTTACAGTTTCGGAGCGAAGGCTCTGAATTTGGCAGAACTCTTCCTCATCGAGTCCAACACTGTCGGCTAGGATCACGACTTAATGTCTGGACTGACATCATGTAAAGTTTTAGCTGCCTCATTAACACCCATCCGCATGCAGAGCGAATCATTAGCGCGCAGAGCGATGTCCCTGAGAGCAATGAAAGGGTGGGCTAATGAGGCATTTTTATCCACTCCATGGTCCGCTCCCCTCCCTCCTGCTACACTGTAACACTCCACAAACACATCACCTTGACAACTCTCCCTCCCTCCTTCCACGCCCTCCATCAACCCTACAATCCACCCCCCCACACACACCACCCCCTCCATTTACAACCAGCTGTAAGGAAGCTCGCAAGACATCACTCACCCTTAGGAGACTCGCTTCTGGCTTTTTTACTTTCCACAGGACACTCGCTGTTACTATTGGGAGAGCATTCTCGCTTCTTTCCTAAAAAGTCATCTGGGGGGGGAAACAGAGAACAGAATATGAATAAATACATTGAGTGAAATGGGTGTGGGGGGGGCAGATAAATATAAAAATAGCATGGAAAACATACAGGTTATATAGGTTTCACATACAAACAGTGTTTACTATTTAAAAAAAATAATCATGTTGTGACAAATGGAGCTAAAGCCTGAGAAAATAAGAAATAACGATCATTAGGAAACAAACGTAAAAGCCTTTGCGCCGTGCACGGATGTAACTGTGCGTTCTGCTTGCCCCTGTGTGGCACGTCGGTGCTCATGCAGAGCGAGGATCAATAAAAAAAAAGATTTCAAGCTATAAAAATATTGAACGTAGGTTATTCCTTACTGAGATTCATCATCTGTCCCCCGTGTGTTTCCACGGCTTTCAAAACCCTGGTGCAGAGTAACTGGGAAAGAGCCTGAAATTCTACAGCGTTTCTCCGCCTGGGTCTTCTCTCTACACTCCTCGCCTCTCCTCCTTTTCTCGGCTGTCTCTGTCTCTACTCTCCTCGCCTCTCCTCCTTTTCTCGGCTGTCTCTGTCTCTACAGCTGTCTCGCCTCGCCTGCCTGCCTGTCTCTTCTTCTCCTCTGCCTCTCCCTGCCCTTCTGCTCGTGGATGTTACGGAAACGTCAGACTCTTTTTTTTTTTTTTTTTGCATTAGTGAAGCTCTGCTGAAGCCAACGCAAATATCTAATATACAATTACAGCGTCCCCCATGCGCAGATTTCCAATCAATACCCTCCTATTATGTGGCTGGGGGAGGCTGGAGCCGACGCTGCTGCACGCGGCAGGAAGGAAGAGGCTGTCATTGGAAGCTTCAAATTCTCATCTATCAAGGGCTCGTTATAGATGCGGCATCTTCCAGGAACGCGCCTCCTTCCGTTAACAGCACATTCTGACTCGGGCTTTGTACCGAGGGCACAATGCACACCAATTCCAAATCCCCCGGCCTCGTACAACTAAAGGGGGCTGGGGCAAAAATTCCCTGCAACACAAACCCATATAATTATCCAAATCTGGGTTCAAAGGGTAAATAGCATTCAGAGAAATACTATGTTTACACGTTTAAGATATGGATCTGAGCAGACACTCTGCCTGCGTGTGGTTCACATACCTCGCAGGCACCGAGGAAGACAAAGAACAAGTAGAGGCAAAGTTTGAAGAAAGTCGCAGACAGTATTCTCGGTCACGAGTACTGCGCACGCACAAAACACTGGCAGATGTCCACACAACCTTCAGAGACAACTTCTGCCAGGAACGTTACAAGCCGCGAAGGGCAGGAACCTACAGGCATGTGCGTCGAGCCAGAATCTACCCACACGCTGACACGCTCACTCGATTCTGACAAAAACAAATACACACACAATGACAGCGTTCACAGACGCGCTCTTGCTACGATACTATGTATTCAGAGACACACGCTAACACCGCAGCCACTCAACCACACACTCACACAATCCCGCATACACAAAGCGAAGTGGGGCAATGTTACGCCACAGAGTCAAACCAACATAAGAGATATGCTCAGTATGTAAGTATGCATACTCAGTACCGACTCATGCGCTCAACAATATGCTTAAGATTCAAGGAACATTTCAGCTCTAATTTTGTTGGTGCACAAGGTCTCTTTTGTAGGGAGGTAGAGAATGAGACATCAGTCCCCCCTTCTGCTTCTCCTGAAGCAGGAAGCATACTTAAGTACACTTTACATATATATGTAAACTGTTTTTTACCAAACCTTAAAGGTATTCGCACCAGAGACAACTTCTCATGTGCTCACTTTGGAATCATTAAAATCCAGGCAACTTAAAGGGTGAGACAATGATGAAGATCAACTTCTCTCTTTGTAAGCCCTTAGAAGGAACGAGGCTGTGCGACCCTGCCCTCGTTCACAACGTTTCCACTCTCAAACGCGTTCACATATATTCCTTATGCATCACTCAAACCATAAGGGCCGGGGAATGCTCATACACCGTTATCCTCAACTACTTTTAAAAGCAATGTTCATTAGGAATACAATTGTCCATACACTACGGTCCATCGCCCTGATACTTGATCATACCCACAGACAAACCATTCTGTTTGACACCCAAAGCATCCCGACAGCCGGTGTTTATCGGCACGCGGGGTGACAGATGTGAGTGGGATTGGGGTAGGCTCTGGCTCGGCTCTGCCGATTACAGGAGCGGCGTCCCAGATCTTGGGCATGCTTTATGGCGTTGGCGCTGATTCTGCTATGAGGAGGTATATTTTGGAGCCGAAAACAATCGACACTTTGAGAACACTTAGTGGATCATCAATTGCAAAGCCAGACAAATCCGCGGGGTTATTAAGCCCAACACGCACCGCGCTATGCTATAAGCGCTTGCTACCTATACCTCTATGTCTGTGGACATTTAAGGACCAAGAACGTTCTCCGCTACAGAATTCGGAAGAGTGTATGCATATATTTAAGAGAAAGAGAATTATTCAGTGCTGAAACACTGCAGAGGGAATTCTCTATTATTCTATGGCATCCATTCCAGCTTGCAAATAGTGTCCAAGGAACAGTGTGGGGCTATATATATCAATAATAATAATATTATTAATAATAAAATAATTTTCATTAGAGGCCTGGCTTTTCAGTCACTTATATCTTTATACAAAGACAGAACACTGTGTACCATGCGGGTAGCATCATGTATGAGGTGTGTACACTAAGCTGTGGTAGTACACCAATATAACCATGGGATTAAAAAAAACAAAACGTGAAAGGTACGCGCTTTTCGTCACCCCTCCGAGTTCCGTAGGCTTGAAGCCAAACACATTTGAATAAAGCTCCCACCAAAGCCTACGAGAAGCTGTTCTGAAGAGATCCGCCGTGTTTGTTACTGGATAAGCCTTATGGCTGCCTGAGGGATAAGCCAAAGGTTGGTGCACAGATTGCAGAAACGGGAAGCCATTCAATTAGGGATAAACCTCTCCAAACGATACGGCTTCCAATCACAGAAACGGACGTCTGAAAATTATAATATCTCGCTGTTTCCCTTTAATAAAGTTGGATGCTGCGTCTGACTTTTACCATATATTAGGGTGTTATGTGGCTATATAGCATACATACAATAAACAAGGGCAGTGGTTGAGATATTAGCTCTGTGCGAGCACGGGTTCGTGGGTACTTATACACAGTTATGAAGAAATATATGCTTAAAAAAAAGTTCTGCTTCTTGTGAAAAGCAGACGTCAGGCAAACCTCTCTCGTCCGCGCACTAACTCTGTTTATATCATTCTGTGCTCTCTCCATTTATTACCCAAGTCCCTTTTAGACATCTTCATTTTCTCGATCCTGTTTCTGCCGCCTTGGCTTTCTCTTCTCATTTTCCCACCTCGTCCCTTTCTCACTCCCTGGAACTCTCTCTGCTATTAAGAAGTAACCTGCAGGGCAAACAGAGCTGCGGGAGACGGCATTAGGAATGAGGCAATGACACCTCTTGCCTCTGCCCAGCTAATGAGGTAACACTTAACCATGGTGACTTTAGAGAGCTTTTCTGAGCCCATCACAGCCTGTAAGAGCCCAAAGTGCCCATGCCAGGACTTGGCGTTAACCACGGCTCATAGGGGCCAACACCTCCCCTGTCCGTGACACATCTGATGGCACAGACGTCTATAATTCCGCTCTCTTATTCCCTTAATCTGTCATCTTCATCAGGCTGGGGAAGTGGCAGCCGGCAAACCAAGCCTCCCGCACAATCAATCTCCACATTATAGCTGACAGAATGGTGCTAATAACTTATTGATCTAATGTTTGCCCACTGGGGCTGAAGCCTCGCCGGCGATTGGCTCGTAAAGAGACTCTGCCCAGAGCAAAGCGGAAAAGCCTTCAAACCATCTTCTTCCCGGGGGCCACGGAGGCAAGAAGAGGAGGGCCGGGGAGGAGGGTGGGCATTAAGAGTAAATGGAGGTGAAATACAGAGACAGACAACCGAGGATGTGCGTTCTAAACAAGCGGAACACACAAACCCAATAGGCAAGAAGAGAAATGTGGTGCTTAGAGCCACGGAAGGAATAATAAAATCACAAGCAGAATACAAACACAAAACACAATAGCGCCTATGCATGTAGATTACATATATGAATAAACATGTTAATTATACCTGTAACAGGTGACAACTACAAATAACATTTTCAGGATTTTTTTCTTCTAACCACATCGGTGCTAGATGGACGGCTCTTACCCCCAGCCCCGACAGCAGCGCAGACAGCGGGTCCAGGCAAAACCAAGATGAGCTAAGAAGACACTTAGCAGCGAGCAAAAGGGGGAGATTATCAGACAGGGTGAAGACAGAGGTGTGAAGCAGTAAAGAGAGGTACAAACAGCAACGCTCTGATTCTGTGACTGACCTGAAGAGGGCTTCAGAGAGACAGATAGGAAGGTGGTGAGAGGGAGAGGTCCTGTCTGCTGAGCAGCAGCAGCACCTTAAAAGCTGTGCAAACCTCAGGGATCTAAACCACAAAGCCTTTAATAAGTCGTCACTCAGACAGGTCTGCTGTCAGCACCAATTCTTACACATCCCATTAGAAGGGCAGGGGCTGCAGGCGCTCAGCCGGTCTATGGACTCCCTGTCTCTTCCCATTACTGCTTTCTTCGAGGTGTCTCTTACAATCTTGCAAAGATACTGACCTAATTTGCTATTTCTATGAATTCTTCTCTCAAAGCCCAACCTAGTCTACTAATGAGTTGCATACACTTTTTTTTTTTAACGAAATGTATATTTTCACTCGGAGTCTCCTGACCCAACACCCATCAGTGTCCTTTCCTTATAACCAATGTCTCTCTCCCATGTTGTGTCGGGTTCATTCCCTTATTCGTTTTCGTGCCACCTGCCCTCTTTGTGTAGTGAGGCGAGCCCTTCACACCCTGGCGTGTAGCTGCATGCTCAGAAACCGGTGAATCCTACATTCCTATCATGCTGGATGCACCGGGAATGGCGCTGCCCGTCTAAACAGCTCCTAATAACCCCAGGATGGCATAATGAAGCGTACAACCCAATGGTCAATTTCATTAAGCTATTAAAAAAAAAACAATTTACTGAGGCTATTAAAAACAAACAAAAAAAAGCTCATAGTGGAAAAAAGAAGACACAATTATTCATACAATTCTATGAGAATGTCTGTCATTGGTCTATGTCATGAAGTGGATACATTGAGCTTGGTCTCTTCTAATCTAATGTCGAAGTCTACTTGGTAGTAAGTGGTTTGGGGCTTTTAATTTAGGATAAGAGCGCAAACCGTTCCATGGACGTATTTACTATACAGACAAACATCTACTTGGACAGTATTGTAAAAGCCTTACGTGTCTTCTCCCGGCTCCAAGGTCAGGTCTAACGCAGGTGAAGTTTAAGAATTAGGAGGATCCCTGTCGTGTATCCCTTGTCTTAACCTCAAGACCAATGATACATTTGGCTCTGGGCATCCAACGTTAAACAAACATTACTGTTACTCTGCCTCCCAGGTGAGACAAGGATATCCTGTTCCAGGATTAACCCTTCAGATGCTTCAGAACACATCTGGCAGCCCACAAGCGGTTCATACAGAAACACAAGAGCGATTCCTGAAAACCGCTGAAAGCGGGGGACACGGTGAATGTTTCACACCATATGCTACGTTACAACCATATTAAACGTTTACAGCCACGCAGCTACAATCATGCCTCAAACCAGATTGTAAAGCGCCTGCAGATATAAGCGGCTTAAACATTTTGAAGAATGTAAAAGTATAATATTACTTCACGTCATAGCTTGGCTTACACCACACACCTATATGTCCCTAAAGTGTTTTTAAAGGTGCCGTTCCACTCCAAACATGAATCGCACACTCTGGAATATAAATCTTAGCAGACCTGCCATGTTCTCATTTCTTCTGAAGGTTTAAATCACATAGAAGACAATGCAGATGGTTCTCAGACTTCTGCTTTTCTACCGCGAAACAACCTATCAGTACCTGCTTTTGTGTCACACGACAATTAAGCGTTCCTGCCCAAAAAAAAGTCACCATTTTACATGATTAAATGATACTAGCAATGCTGTTTTAATGCTGCGTTTATATAATAGAACATTAAATTATCAGGGTAGGTGAAATAGAAACTTTTAAAAAAAATGCATTTTTAGGATTTAAGATTTTCAAATAACGCAAAACTGTTAAAAGGAACAGCCAGCCAAAATTTCTGCACTGCTATTGCTAGTTGTATGTCAGCGATATATATATATTATAGCAAGAGGATATAACTTCCTAATTGCCAGAACTGAGACCCGCAAGTCAGTCTCGGCTGTTACACGCCAAAAAATATTTCTGTAAATACATACAGTTTACGGCAATTAATAAATGGTGGCGTAATCCAAACAACGATTTTTGCAGTTTATATATGAGAAATCTCAATACCTTAAAGCAATCAAACAGTTTGCAAGTAAAATACAATAGTGTTGTATTACCATAGCACGTATCGGTCCGGAAAAGACAGGGTTAATGGTAGGTGGCAGACACGTAAGGCCCTTTGGAGTGAGGTGTGTGCGGCGGCGGCGGCGGCAGCAATCGGCGGGTGAAGTGGTGCTATCCCTCTCTGGGCCGGGTGAATTAGCTAAAGTGGATGGCTAGGATTGTGCTTGTTTACAGAGACACTTCGAGCCGCTTAAAGAGGCTTCTAAATCTGTGTTTAATGTGCAAACCTGCAGCTTTCTGGGCTGTCTCTGTCAGCGAGCCATGGCTGCCTCATCCCTTTGTATGTCTTTTCCAATTAAGATTAAAGTGAGCCGTGTGCTCAGATCATCCTCTCTCCCTTCAGATAAACCCTTGAGCTTCAGCCAGCGCTGCACCTTGAGTCTTATCACCTGCTAATCTCATCCTAAACACAGATATAAATCTCACCCCGCGTACAGATTGCCTCCACGCTCAGGGCAGTTCTGTCACCTCAAACGTGTACCTACCTTCCCCTCTAATCTGCATTATATTCGAATAGATAATAAAGCCCGTGGTGGACGGGATGATGATTCTTACTTATCAGAAATCTCTCCTCTAGAGACACTGGCATCCAATTTTCCCGGACTAAAAACGGGTCGGGAGAAATATATTCCAACCTGACTTAAACTCTGACCCCGACTTTTGTTTATGCTCAGTGCAAAAACTAAAATGTTCTGTGAATTGTCTTTGCTTCAAAATGAAAGGAAAATCCCAAAAACAACAGCGTTGCCGGCCACAGGTATTAATATCATTTAGATTTCTTGACATTTGCAACTTTGTACTTATAGCCTAAAGGGCTAATCGCGGCATAACGCAAATAAAATTGGCTCAAGGACATAGGGGCAAAATGCCTCTAAGGAATGACAATGGCTATCAATGAATGGCTATCTTAGTTAGAAGGTAAGGTACATTTTGCCATTAATTCAGCTTTAAAAGCCCTTAAAGCCGTTACTGAGCTCTTCCATTGGAAAGCAATGTGATGACATAAAGCACTACTCACTTAGTTACCCAAGTCTGTCTTATTATAGAGATTAAATGGGAAATGACAGCTTTTGGCATAAATACATACATACGACCAATAACACATACTTGTTTTTTTGATCACTTGTTTAGGTGATATTAGGTTTAATGTTATATTTTACTGGAAGCTAATTTTAGCAGCCAAGGGGGCCAAACCATCGTATCTAATCAGTTTCCCGTTCTCTGCCTTCTTCTCCCCTACTCTTACAAGGGGAGTCCAAACCAATCAGAAACAATCAGCAACTTAGCAATAGGTGATATACAACTTAATAGGGATTTACAATCATGCAGATCCTGGGAACCAGAATTTAAGAAGGCTGCTCCCGTACTATACATAGAAGGAGAGTTTATTTTAAACTGAAAACACCATTACGCGGGTAGAATTAGTGTACAGAACTGTAAAATATAGGATATGAGAAAAGCGATAGAAGTTTCTTTCTTTGCTTCATTATTCATTTACATGCCACAGGCTTTGATGTGAGGGCATTGGAACTCTACAATTAAGCATTCATTTAATTATGTCAGTTTGAGAAGGTGTTCCGTATTACTTGAACCTGACCAGGTGCCCAAGGGTTAGAAGATAATGATAATTAACTTGTTTGAGGATTGTCCGATTCAGCAAAGTATCCGGTATCCGGTGTTAAATGTGATGTAAAAAATGTTCATTGGATTCAAACGTCCAATAGTTCTAAATGTCTCTGTACTGTACGAGACTCCAAATCCATGGTACAGCAAAAATAGGCCAATTTAATACACAGCTTGCCACCTTTTTACTCAGCAGGCAATACGAGATTCATGATTTTGCCAGTTTCTGGGCAGTCTCATACATTGACTTTTATCCCAATAGATTGGTCTATAAATGCCAGAAGAGAAATGGAAAAATAGGTACCTCAGCATCACATTCTCAATCAATAAGATCGTAAAAGGAGAATTTATTTAAAAAATAAACATCCCTAACCACGTGTCTTAAAGTGGTCTACTCCTGACAGATACTTCAGTGGGGGTTATTATTGATCACGCGACCTGACCTGACCCTTGTTATCTGAGTTCCATGCAATATTCTGGCACAGGAAGATGGGCCATAAGGGATAACTTTAACATTAAAGCTAAAACAATACATGGTGTGCACAAACTCAGTCTGTTTCTGCTTGGAAGATACAATATGTAGCAATGTGTTTTTTCTTGGAATTCACATATACCTAAGTTGCGCTCATCACCAGCTATCTTCAGTTTCTCAATAACCTTCGGAAGACTCCGTGCTTGTGTCCCATAAACAGGGGAGTTCGAATGTATTGTGAAACCAAGTATTACTGTGACATGGAGTAATGCCACCAGCGTACAAAGACCAGGACATACTACAAGGATTAATGCAATGAACCCTGGAGAGTCACCATCATGTCCATGGTAACAAAGTACGGCCACATGAGCCAACATCCATTAATATGACTATAAACAATAATAAGAAATCCGAATAACGCAAGTCCAAGTCCTAATCAACGCACCTGGAGATCAGGTCTAGAATGCAAACGTATCTGTCAATATTGCGCAATACACATTGCCTATATACTTTTAAAATTCAAGCACACCGTATGTACTCTGGATAGAAAGAATAAATGATCCTTTGTTTAAGCAGTTATTCTTGCTGCAACGATAGGGTTAAGCCGGATAAATCATATCAGTCTGTCCCTGAGATCTGAATAGGAAGGGAATACACATCTCAATCACCCCCAGGCTCTCACGCTGGCTCCGAGACAGATCAATATAGCAATTAGATGTTATCAGCTCTCGCTGCTTCTACTGCTTCCCTCTGGCCTTACTCCCTCCTCCACCATAAAATCCATCCCTTTCATACTCAGGACTTATGGTCTGAGTGTCACAAGGAGACCTGGGTGTAAGACCTCTGTGTGACTTTGTGCGGCAATCCGTGGAGAGCCAATATTTCATACGGAAAAATAAAAAGCAGCCTGGGTAGATGAAATTAAGACAAGCTATCAGCCGTTAGAAAGTAATGGCGTCGGTTAACTCTTCCATCACAGTGTCACTGTCAGCCAACCAAAGCAAATATTAACAATAACAGTAACAATCAATAGCACTTAACTCAAAAAAAGTGTCAGCTCTATGGCACCGTTAGATATAAAGGGAGAGTAGCAAAAATTATGATTAACCTTTTCCAAGGATGGGGAGTCAGCAACATAGCCCATGAAAAATCCTTCTCCTTTTTTGTTTAGGAGCCTTTAAAATCTCGAACACAATATTTTAACTGGACGTTTGCAGGCAGCCATCAATGGCCAAAGTACCCACATTTGCTTATCAAGCTTGTTAAAACCAAAAGTAGATAATTGCTTTGAGATTAGAACTCATATCTCCATTCAACTCAATTATTCCTTAGACAGTACTTATCACTCCAAGCTTCCATAAACAAAAGTAAAAGGATAGATACAGTTAACCCTATCTGGGCAGACATGCACCAAATTCACTTTGGCTACCGGTTTTATGGCTATTGCTATTTGAATAGAAATTGATTAACCTACAAAATGTTATTTTTTAAAACAAAAGGAAGCTTTAGCTGGTATTTAAAAAAAAGGGGTTGGATATATAAAAAAACATTTCCTAACGCATGGATGAGTTCTTTGATCTGAAACATGCATACAACTTTAAACTTCTCATGTCACAGGAAACAGAGATGGAATATTTATGTATATACTATATATAAATATATAATTGACCATCCTCAGGTCCATAATCTCTCACTGCTGTTACTGGTCTTTATTTTAGAATGCGTTCTACCATAAAATGTACTGCTAAATCGATCATAACCACTGTTTAGCATTTATCAGAATGAGTTGGTTTTGCGTATATACAATACAGCACCGGCTGTGGCAGGGAAAGGCAAGCTTGGGCTCTTCGGTTATTGATCTACAATTCCCATGATTGTCCACCTGCCGGTCATGGAGTTCGGACCAGAAGCCAGAGAGTTTATTTTTTACTCTACTTGTTCTAAACAAATAATCAGCCTATGCATCCATTTGATACCTTAGCTCTGCAGAGCCATTTGCATAGCCAGACCTCATAAAGTTAGCTTAAGGAGAGCAGCTCAACTTCCAAAACGTTGGGTTTTCTATAACAGTTCTCTAGTTTACTTATGTGCGGCAAAATAAAAAAACAAACAGGAGGAATTTACCTGCGGATGGAAAACTGAGTTGGTGGCTATTTCTCTTGCTCTGGTTCTCTGGCATTACTAGTTGCTGGGTCTGATGAAGGTTGGAGATTATGCTGGAAAGGTCGCTATCACGGCTGTTAAAGGAGAAAGGAAAGCAAGTAATTGTTAGGGAAAATGAAAAGAACTTACAAGAGCAGAGATCCGATGTGTTCATGGGACAACAACAAAAAAATCTCTCTGTGTGTGTAACTAGCATGCAAATAATTTGGACACTTATATATATATATTATCAATAGTAATATTAAGTTAACTGCTATAAATCATTAACATGTAACAGATTTTTATTTGTAAAATAAGCTTTTCTCAGGACCAGCAAATCTGAGTCTAGATAAGTATTTTACAATATATTTACAACGTTTTACACCACCGATAAAGACATTACCTAAAATAATGGTATTATTGGACTAATACATGTAGAAAGTAGGCGCTAAATAAATAAATTTATTTAGAGTCAAACATTAATTTCCATAAGAAGAGCCTAAAAAGACATAAAACAGAGGTGCTAGGAATAACATTTTATCCAGTCCTGATGATGGGGGGCATGATGATTTATAACAAAACAAAACAAACATTATAAAATGTCTGCCACTTTCTTAAAATGTATTATATTGTCTTCTGCAATACTGTTTTTTATTTTATTAAAGGGGCAATGCCACATTTTACACAACAAACCTTCCCATCCATGCAATTGCAGCCTGGGATTCTATGATTGACAGGCATATTTTGAATACACATTATTTTTTTTTTTTTTTCAATCTTATAAAACGGGGAAAAAAGCCTGAACAATTACAAGCTCCACCTAGTAACAAAAGCAACCCAAATCCTGTCCGTTCAGATCTCAGCATGGTTGAGGATGTGGAGTAAATTTAATGAGCGCCAATTAAAAACTGCAAAGAACAACTTCTATCAATTGCTCTAAGATCACCGGATAGAGAGCTCTAAATCATTATTATTTCCGTGGGGTTATCAGCCATGACAAGGAGAATCTATCCCCTTCCAGTAATTACAGAACTAATATTTCACGTTAAGAGACACCGGGAAGGATTCAGAGCCCCTGCACAGCGAGGAAAACTCCTGATATGATATTCCGGATACCAAAATGTTATGGGCGACAACAAAAAAGAACTATCCAAAAACCTTTCCATACTGCTAATATGTGCATTAATATCAATCTTCCCCCTTTTAACAATGTTACAAATCCTGTGCGATATCATGTTGATTACAAACCTAATATAGAGTTTATGTTTCACACATAGTACCTAATACATCAAGGAAAACACAGCTCAGAACACAGCCAATACTTTGTCAATGGTTTGTCAACAATGTTGCAATATCTTTGTAATGAGTTGCTTTCCATTCCGATGTCACATAGTAGTTTTAAGTCAAGAAAATGTGTGTGATCACCATGATTACAGGTGTGACTGCAACTCGTGGAAAGTCTGTTAACTCTTTAAGGGCCCACATGCCTACAGCCATCCTGAATATCCTTACATGACCTCCCCACTTACAAACGAACACCTTCCTTTCCCCTCGTGCCCCCTTACTCACATGATTTGGGACCCCCATCTTTGTCTCGGTAACACACAGCACATGGTCTGCATGGAGCAAAAAAAAAAAAAAGTGAAGATGACTTCAAGTTGTGCTCGGCCCCTAAGAACGTGAACTTAGTGAAGGGCACGTCAGCTTCTGAGTGCCCTTTAAATCCCCCATCTCCCTGCTGAGTTCCCTCCTACTGGTGCAGACATACCGCTCTCCAGCACCATGGCTAGCGGCCCCCAGCAGAGGAGCGGGCTTAACGGGCAGATAAAGCACTGCAACTAATAGGATCAGACTGCGTCTTCACATTGCCAGCATTTTACAGTTTGTCTGGCTGCAGATTTGTGCTGGATATTAAATAAAAGGTTTTACGTCTCCTTGTTACTTCTCACCTCCCTCCCCATATGTCTAATCACCCACTTATACCCTGGATTTGGATACCCCCCCCACCCGGTAGAAGTGCAGGGGATGGGGCTGTAAGGACAGTGCCTTGCATCCTAATCCTTTTTTGGGTGTGATCTCTTCCCAGCTCTGCCAGAGCGTATTATATTATGTAAATAGCGCTGGTTGGTAAGCAGTTTATGAAGTGATTACCAGTTCTGTGTTTTTAATCCTGCAGAACGCAGAGGAGAAGCCTCATCCAGAGGACAAACTGAGATTAATGTTACCGTCACCCTTAAAGTACCAGCGAGAGGAGCTGTAACCTACGGGGTGTGCGAGTTGCAGAGTTGGGATCTCTTCGAAAGCTGGGCCCATTAAAGCCAACACAGGGGACATGAGAACTACAAAAGGGGTACACGTCAACAGCTACGTTCTAATGGGTTCTTGCAGACACCAGGAAAATTGTATAATTAAACATTACATCTCGGTAAATAGGTCTGTCTTAATCCAGACGGACACTCATCTGATGCTGTCTCCAAGTTAACTGAGTGGAGTCACTACTTGACAGCAGAGAAAGGGCACGGCATCCATAGAAAAAGCGAGGGAATTTGGGTAAGTAATTGGATAGCGAGCAATCTTTATATTTATATGTCTAATACGTACATACGTACATCCTCATCCTTCTCTTCTGTAAATTGCACTACTTTAAACTGACTTGATAGATAAAATAATAGATAAAATAAAATCATAATTCCCACGCAAAAAAAATAAATAAATAAGAAATGATATCTTAACGTAAATCAATTACTTATTAAAGGGGCAAGCAAGGTGTTTCCTTACTTCAGTGGCATGCCTTCAGTTAAGGATTGTCATGGCAGTGCCCAGCTAGCCACCTGTACCCTTTACAATCGTGCCTGGAGTATAATCCCGCTGCCCGGCTGATCCACTCCGTAGCCAGACTATAGGCAGCAACAAGAGGCTGATACCACCTAACGAGCCCTTATCACCTCTCCGCTGTCCCCCCCTCCGCCTCTCCCCACCTCCTCTCCTTTTTATCTCCCCTGCCCCTCCTTTCCGCTCACAAACCTAAGGCCCATGGGACTCTGCTAATTAGCTCATTAGAATTCGGTGAGAAGGAGGGGGTAATAAATAAATAAAGGAAGCCGGAGCTGTAAATCCTACCCTTAATGCGCTTCACTTAGCGATAAAATCTCTGGCTACCCTGTCTTTCCGCACGGGGTCCACTTTGTATTTACCGCTCGGGAAGGAAAAGATAGACCAAGACAAATTTAACCTTTAAGACCCCATAGAATTAAAAAGGCTTGAAGAAGTAAATGCCGGCGTAAGGACCACCTAATTACCCTGAAACATTTTTTATGTAATACGGACATCTCATATTGTTTTTGTGGAGTCATATGCAGATAAGACCTTTGGCGACGGTTAATTTACAATGGATGATGCAGGTGAAAAGAAGGTTATACGGAGTGCGAGGATTGTGAGCAGCCGACAGAATGGGAATATAAATATCTGGGAAGTCTCAGGGTGTTTGTCCCAATCTCAGGGTCTAGTGGTGAAGGGGTAGATTCTCAGGGTCACACAGTTTTGAACGACCCCTTCCTATTCTACACTACTGTGATCGTATAAAAGACTTCAGTTGGTGCTTTTGATGCCAGTATGTTGTGTTTGTTATCCCTGCTTGAATGCAGGTGACTCCATTAAATGTATCTTTACGTGTACATGTCAAAGCCTCCATGTGAGCAATTTGGTTAATGCATTTCACTACATAGAATCTTTACCATGGGCTGTTAGAGGGTTAATATTTCAAGAGTCTCAGGGTCAGCTCATTGTGAAAGTCCCCAGGTACCTAGACCTAGTGTCGTACAACATTGTGTAAATTTACTAATTATCACAACTTCTAGCCGAAGCCAAGCGGCAAACCCAAAACAGAAGGTAATATTAATGGTCGGTACGAAACAGGGGCGGAATAAACCATGACTGGGGTAAGTTAACAGAGTTATGGTACATACACAAGGAGCCATGTGCTGTCCCGGGTTAACACTCCTTGGCCGACCTTAATTAGATCCATTATGTCTGATTATAACGGTTCCGGATTTAACAGAAACGTATTTGCCAAAGCCAGGCGAATGTGAAGAAGTTGTAGACTTTGCCTGGTGTTGTGTAAGCAGACAGTTTAAAAACTTATCAGGAAAGGAAGCAGCGCAGGAAGAGACGTTGTGTACCCAGCGGGCAAATCGACAGATATCCAAACACATGACAACTACGAGCAAACCCACACATCTGAGTGAGTGTCCGTGTCACACTCAAACTCTGCCCGCCGACTTGTCCAATTACAGGAACCCACAAGAGAGATCACATTCTCCATACTGATTTTAATAGCAGTGGCGCCAGGTATTAATATGGCGGATGGTTTATATTATGCTGGCTTCTGAATGGCCCAAAATTAAACTGATTTCCGAATCCTTCGTGAAAGTTTATAAAGGGATCCATTACATTCCATGGAATCTCCGCTCGGCAGAACACAGACAGGATTCACACAGAATGAATGTGAAGACACAGTCTGATCCAAGACTTACATCGGAATACCTTGACACAAATGTATAACAAGTATTTGGTTTCATACATGCCAACTGTCACAACCGCCGCAAAGTCTTGACAGTATGGCCCACCATGTACTGCACATGAACAATGCCTGTTCAAAGTGTTACAGAAACACAGAACTTCACGGCAGATAAGAATCTGCCCATTTTCCTCATAAACTCAGACCGTAAACAGTCCTTGATCTTGTGTTATATTCAGGAGCAAAATATCTTAACCACTTCTGATGGGAGACTGTTCCATTTATCTACCAACCTCATCACAATGTAAAACTGACTTACATTACATCTAAACCTCTGACCCTCTAGTTTAAGAAGTTTATGTCTTCCTTTATGTGCCGCCATGGCTCCACTAACCATGCATTATGTCTCAGAGCATTCACCACCACATGTGGTTGGGCCATACCAAGTGACACTGCGAGGGGCATGGGATGAAACGGTTGTCAAATGATATGAACCGGGCAGGTATGTCAAACCCAGGCAGGTAACGCTTAGCCCCACGACTAGAATAAAAAGAATGCTACAATAGTTACTAAAACCCGGGTCTTCTGTAGCCAGTCAGAATGTTGTGTTTACGCAAACAGAAAAGTACTTTGTTTCACTAGTGTGCGTTTTTCTACTTTTCTTCCTGCAAAATACAGCTGGGTGACATTGTTTGGCTTTATTTCTGCCTATCTTCATACAGCGGGCAGCGGTTGTACAAGCGACTATTATTATTATTATTATTATTGTATTTTATTTATATAGCTTCATACAATACATGCATTGATAACAAAACCAGAACCGAGAGGCTATGATAAATTAGGTAAAGGATCTGACTCTGGGGGTTACGTATTAAAAGGGACCATTCCATTGGTTGCTACGGTAAAAAGGCAACTTTTCAAACTTCCCACTTTTTAAACATAACCATCAACGCATATTTAAAGGGCGTTTTTACATTTTTATGATCAGTCAGGGATCACATGAAAAAAAGCCTTAATGCTTCCCTCGAAGCATATTATATTTCCATCTCCCCTTAATAGGCCAGTTCTTTCTGAAAGAGGGCAGCAGATCAATAATGTGCCACGCTAACCCCCCCCCCGGGTAACCGGCAAGGAAACGGTCAACTGGCATTCCTTTCTGTCACCCTCAGCATATTCCAGGCTGAATTATTCATTGAACTTTCCGAGAGCAAGACGTGGACGGAATACAGTTTTACAGAAACTGGACAGAGAGTACCCTCTGACCGGGAGGGGAGGGCGGGGGGCAAAAGGTGGGGAGGAGGTCACAGCAGGGGGCCGAAAAAGCAATTAGCATATTTGTAATCAAGGCGATTTGGAATCAATTAACCAAATGCCTTAAGCGGCCTTAAAGCATTCAGGAAACACTGACCCTGCCAATCCCATTAGAGGAGCTGAAGTCTGCAGAAAAATGCCAGCCAGCGCTGGGGGGGGGGGATTAACCTCTCTGCTGCCAGAAGGGCTGGCAATACAAATAGCTACATAGTGCATTCACTAAACACATGAGTTTGCAGCAGGGCTTAACATTATAATTGGTCCTCCCCACTGAGCTTCTCTCACATAGCGCATGGTTAAGGGGGAAGTCCTATGGAAAATTATTTTTCTCCTTCAGCATAAAATAAAGCGCCGTATCCAGAAAGTAGTGACGTCAACGCAAATGCCTGGTTTTTACTTGTTTTCCAATAAACTTCATGTGGAGACCTCGAGGCTGATTCTGAAGTCTGTTCCTCCATAGACTTTTTATTAATCAGAATGTCCTGCTGGGTGATTAAGACTGAGCCATTCTATTGTTTGCCGCAGGCAGCATGATAAGGAGTGTTTGTCTAGTAGATTGGGTTAAGATGAAAGGGCACATACTGATGACTAATATACTGGAGCCTAGAAACATTATATTATGTAAAAAAAACCAAACCTGTATTTTGGTAACAATTTGGATTTGGATCAACCAATGCGACTGGTATACTATTTAAGTGCTGAACAGGGAGGAATGGATATGTAAGCATATGGGCAGACAATAGGGTTGCCATATCAGCAACTTGCTGGCCACCACCTATAGTGATATCCTGTAGCATGTGGGATGTATAAAATCACAGAAAGATATTACTTAATGGTGGTTATTTCCCCAACAAAGCAGGGAAGTCCTGTTAAAACAGCCAATATGGGAACCCTAGCGGAGCTCCTAGGTGGTCAGGAACAAGATACCCGACATTTTATGACAAAGCCATTCCAGATGGCCATGGAGTACATACATTGCATTGGTTAGAGGTAGGTTAGAGTGAAACCAAGCAAGCATTTTGGAAAAGGCAATTAGATTAATAAATTACTTAATAATAAGGTAAAGGTAAATGATAGATCACATCTTGGAAAAAACATAAACTAGCAAGCACTGTTCAGTATATAATAAGCAATGGTATAACACGATTTCTTGGATACCATTCCGGCACCAACAAGGTTAATAAAGGCCAATCTAACAACGCAGAACTATGAAATATTAAACTGCCCCCCCCCCCTCCTTCCGCTTGTGAACCTCGGCAGCCACGGAGCGCCAACTGGAAGCGGCATCAGCCTTTTAAAGGGTAATTGCTATTCTCCGCTGAATTAATTAAGGCGCTGTCGCTAGAGCCTTCGCACCGATAACTTCAACAGGATAAAGATATATCAAGGGTCCCTTAACAGTTGGTTGTTTGAGACGCCAAAAATGCATTGTGGGGCATAAAATACTGATTTTGCCGGAAAAAAAAACAAAAAAGACATCATCAGCTAATAATTGCTGCATACAAGTGCAATTAAGACTCACATTGCGCACTGTAGGCTTTGGCATGGAAAGGGTTGCTGAAATTGTACTAAAACTATCAGGATACCTACATAAAATATGAGCGAGGAAACATATAAATAAAGAGTAAAAGCCCTCTCAGCCTCCCTGCATCCTTTAACGAGCTCCCAGCAGCTGCGGGGATTATACTGAGCCGCACAGATCAATAAGGAAACCAATCACCCTGACCCTGCAGCTTCCCTCCTCCGAAAATAAAATCCGATAAGTGGCACGGGGGGGGGCGTGCGCCAACAGCTCGAGGGGAGCGAGAGGCCCTCATGTGCTTTACGAATAAGCGCAAGAAGCTGAAAATCCCTCCGAGCGTTTGCGAGGGTGATCAGAATCTTTGTGAATCTGCATTTCAGGGGATCTGCGTGCGTTACTGTCGCTATACCAGACTCCATGCAAAGGGTAGCTATAGGGTTAAAGCCTGGCATCTAGTAGGAAAAAGAGGAGGCAAATGTGAGCATTGGGTGGGCTATGTGTATATGGGGTGTGTTTATAGTGTATTCAGGGGGTTAATAAAGTGTTTAGTTAAATGCCGACGAAGATAGGATGACCTTATCCCAAGAGCCTGGCAAAACCCCAGGGGTATATCCATGCCATGTGCCACTAGTACAGACGGGGTCCTTCAGAGTGAGCAGGGCCAGACTTACAAGCGGAATTTGCCCCAGAGCCCCTAATGGCAGTGCCCCTCGTTTGCTGCTGTGTATATTTGGATATTTGAATATAGTGTTTATTGTGCCGGGTGATGTGGGTGCCCAGATTGGGGCCAACTTGGTGCATGGGGTCACCTTCCTTTAGCAGGACATTCGCAGAGACACCGATGGGATTCATTTCTGGAGTATGACGGATTGCTGATGTAATATGAACGGATCAGTGAAAAAGAAGCTCCTTTAGAAGCATTTTGTAATCAGTAAGTGTGGAAACTGCAAGCTTCTCTGCTTGTAGGCAAGGCTCAGAGTTATTGTATCAGCAGCCCGCAGCCAAAGGAGCAGAGATACCCCAGTTACTAAAGGGAACAAAAACCGTGCTTTTCCCCTTAAATAAGATTTCCGGTAATGCCACCCTGTGCCCCACCTCCTCTTGATCCATCCCAGACTGTTCTGCAGAATTCACCTGAGAGTACATTCATTAATGAACACGTGAGAGTGACTGATTTTGCCCAGTGCCTCTGTGGATAGATAGACAGACAGACATATAGACAGACAGACAGGGCTGCACCATTAAGTATACTGTTAGGCAAGTAATAGTACCAAAGTGCCATAGGTGATAGTCCCTATGGGATTGGTATGGTGTATTGCGGCTACTTCTGAATAGCGATTTTTAAATAGATCAAATAAACTGTTGCTTTATACCAAGTCCTCTGCCTTCTACTCCTCTGATGTTGCCTGATACTGGGGACTATCACCTAGTGTAATGCTGCCAAACATTTGAGGAGTGGGACTGCAGCTCGAGACTCATCTATCATTTGCAGGTAGAGGGCACAAGCACAGCATTAGTGGCGCGCAGGGAGCCGTATTACACCGTTAGCCCATCACCTCCGCGCAGGGTGATAAGGGAAGGTGACACCCCCGTAAACAGAGCCGGTAAGACACAGCAATCTGAGTCAGCACAGGCTGAAGGGATCTGTTTTATGGATATGACAGCTGCGGGAGGGAGAAACACAGCAGACATTAGTCCTCATATCCAGCCTCTTAAATCTGCGTAAAGCCCCTTTCCTCCACGCAGAGCGAGCCGAGGCAGAATGACCCCCTGAAAGGATAAGAATGGGTGGATTAGGGTCAAGCACTATTAAAAGGCATCTATAGGAAGGAATGGGATTTAACTCTTCTGTGCCATTGGATTCAGCAAACGGTGCACCCTTGCACCAAACGGTTAATAGGCGCTACCTGTAACTAGTGCTTAGATGTTATTTCCAACACTTTGATGGAACAACCAAAGAAAAGAAAAGCCAGAAACACAAACTTTTTTTACTCAGATTTTGATATATAATATAAAGCTGGGTGTTGTCATAACCTTAAAAAGAATATAAAAAATGAAAATACATTTTAAAACGTATGTGCGTAACAGCTGAACATTTAAAGAAAAATGTGTCATTAAATGCTTTCACACAACAAACACATGTACGGTATATATATTAATATATATATTTATATATAAGACGATCTAGTATCACAGTATGAATGTCATACACCAGGAAAAACATTGTTGCAAAGCTTCCTAGTGACCTGTATATGAATGAGGACGTAGACACAGAAAGCGAGTGAATTAAGGCTCATACCTGCAGGAGCTGTCTTGAAAGGAGATGTTTAAATCCCAGTGAGCCCGTATCCTGATGGTAAATAAAAAACAGAAAAGTTATCAGTTTACTCATTCCCAAGACATATAACAAGCAGCCCAGACTAACAAAGGGGTATACTCTGCACTGTACTGTTTCTCATTAACATTTCTACTGCCTCACGATGTGCCAAAAGAACCACGGATTAATCCTTTTGGTGACGCCGATAATGGAGCAAACCTGTGCTGCCAACATCTTTAGCAAGAAAGGTATTCTGCTTAATTTTGTGGTGGTCGGCTGCCTACAGGTACTGAGAGTTGTATCCTAACAGGCGGATGGTACCAGAATGTATATACACAGTATAGAACGGATATAATAAATAAATCTGCTAAAATGGAACCACATGTAATGCTGGTGGATATTTGGAGAGGGAATACGAGGGAGTGTACTTTAGCATTAATGGATTACATGTTTATACTTACTTAAGCAGGACCAATAAAAAGTAAAAAAGCTCCATCTTGGCCCAAAACTGCTATATCCATCTTTTTTTTAAATTACAATAACAGAATTTCATTGTTGGAAAAGGATAAAGCTAAAGCCTCATCCACTTCCCTTTTGTCAGCGTGGTTTCCCAGCTACCTTCCTCTGTCTAGATAATTAACGCCGCTATCTGCGGCAAACAAATCCTCAGCCATGGCAAAACCGCCATTAACCCCATAATGCCCAAGCACACAGGGTTTTATTTTTACAGTGCTCGGCGTACAGACATTTTCTATATATATATAAAAAAAAAAAAAACAGCCACGTGTGACGAGGGCTAAAACAAGGGCCCTTAAAGAAAAACCTTCGGTGTACTGGAGAGGAAAGGTCAACGAGATAAGAATTAGGAATAGAGAGTTTTGAAGATACAGGGAGTGCTGAAAATAAGGAATTGTCTCGTTGCCAACGTTATCCACCAATGCAGCACATTGTAACTCCAGCGCTCCTATTATATTTACACGTTATTTAAGCGGTAGAAAACGAATTCTCTTTATTTATAAGAAGCCAACATATCCCGCAGCTGCGTACAGCTTGGGGGTAATGTATATAAAGCGATATACATTCACTGTTTGAAGAATGGTCTTATTATCGTATATTTTATTTCCTTTTCAGCCTCCTTTGCCCCCTCACAAAAAACAATATCCAGCCAATTCCCTAAGAGGTGATCGCCACAAAAACTCTTTGAGATTAAAATAAAAAATATCCTAGCTGCTTAATTTTAGTGAAATGGATGGAATACAGTTTTGAGGCAGCATGACGGTAAATCCTGTGGGATCTCGCACTTTTCTTGATGCCGTCACATTCTGTTCCGGCGGTAAAGCCGTCAGTTACACCAGATCCATTAGAATTGAGTGCTAATCTGTAATTAATTGCTCTGTATCTCCCCGTGTGATCTGGCATCCCATCTCACTTCTTTACCTATTCATGTTTTACCACCAGCTTAACCCCTCTAGCAAAAGAACCTATAGACACTTATAGACACCACCTGAGCAATTCCAAGATGGCCGCTTCCATCCGCGGTCAACAAACAGCCTTCTTTAATTTGTTAATCACTGGGGTTTTTTGGTCTTTAATGAAAACGGTACTGCTTGATTTTCAGGAAAAAAGATGAGTATTCTTAGAAATATGTACAACCCATTAATGTTCAGGGTTTTTTTTTTCTTTTGCGTTTGAAAAACAAAACTCCAGGTGGGCCCAAGGAATAACATACGGGGGGGGGGAACGAGTGATGCAAAAGGAATAAAATTACATTGCCGCAGCCACCGTCGGCTTCAATCTATCAATTTCCTCGCGCTGGAGAGTCCTGGGAACCTGAGGATTCACGGCTCCGTATACATAGAGGTTTCTTGGTACATGGCATTCTTGCCCCATTTGTTGCTATTGTCGCTTTCCCTGTGCAAATGGGGCACCGACATAACGGAGCTTTCAATGGACTAACGGGGGTTTTATCTATGTTTTTGTTCAATTACACCCATGACAGGTGCAGGAGGTCCGTTCTGCCTCTCTGCCCTTGTAGTTCTCCATTTTATTACTGAGGAAAATGTGGCGCACCCCCAACATTTCAGGCGTCCAAAGCAGGACCCCCACGTTGGTGAGCATGGTTAGAGGTCAGCTGGAGGTATGAAGTAGGACACAATTGATATATTTAGTTACGTCATTGTAAAGGGGAAGGCAAGCAATCCGAGTGAAACTACTGAGCCGAAGACGCGTAGAGAACCGTCAACGTATAGTAGGTAAAAAAAATAGCTTTCAATAAGATAATCTGCAACTATCCCGCGTCGCTCCGAATCCCAGGCACCGCTAATGTAAAGCGTTTCAATCATATCACACGTTTAGAATCATCTTTTATAGATAGTGAGGCCCGAGATAAATACAAGCAATCTAAAGAATATGTGGGTGCAATTTAAACGAGTTCAGTTCCTTAATTCTGTCCTAAGAGACTGAAAGCCGACTCAGCAATGGTGAACGAGCTAGAGAAGCATGAGTACATAAAGCATACAGCGAAGAAAGGGTTAAGTATCATTATATGGGCCATGGACGAAACGGGTGTTAACACAGGTAACCCTAGATTACGCTCCACAAGGTTAGTGTATTTTCACGTTAACGCACTGTACATACACATCATGTACCCCACAGCTGCACACGCACACGCGGGGCCGTACAGGGTTTCCTGTGCATGTAGACACGCGTGAGCGTTCCTTGCTCAGGAAGGACACATTTCTTCTTGTTTTGCAGACAGTAACCATTTCCTAACCAACGAACCTCAAGGTCTAGCAGACCTTCCGGTCCCTCTGGCAGCTGTCCAGCCGATCCGCCTGCTTCAGGAAGCTCAGTTTTTGCCAGTAAACACCAGGAAAAAAAAACACATTACTAGACCCAACGTCACAAGATTTAGGGATAGTTTATATTGATCTTTGCGTTAAGAACATTTTGAAATCAGAATTCCCACGGTGAGCGCATTACACGCGATTTGGAATAAATGTTCACATTTACGCTCTGTTTTAATACATTCTTGTGGATTGTACACAATCGCAAAGAACATGAAATATAAGCCTGTTCATTGATTTTATTAATTCCCATAGAACTAAAGGAGTTAACAGATCCAGATCCCGTACGTATTGGATTTTAGCTCTCAGTTCTACCCCGCGCGCATGTTGCCCACACACTGCATAACGTCAATACCGTAGACAGTCATGTCATATACTATTTCGGTTGGTTTACAGGCTCGACTCCAGAAAAGGGTCATGGGGGCACATGGTGATGAGACGATCCTTTCTCTGAAATGAATCCGCTGCTATTCCAATAACTCAGGGTTTTAAGGAGAAGAGACAGCGGGAGTCCCCTTATAGGAAACGTCTTTGTGAGAATGAAGAAGAACCAACACATGTGGCTTCCAAGATACGGCTACGTAGGACGGGAGCCTTTTATTTGCTCGGAAACCATCCAGCCTAATTTATAACCTACTACCAGCTTTGTGTGCCCTTTTAGAGAGACGCCTGATGCTTCGGTGGCTTTAGGAGATAATTTGGAGCCGTCATTATGTAGATGTTTGCATATTCTTATTTTTATGTATTGAACACATAGGAGAGACACCATAGATAATATCCACCCTACGCCTATGAACCGTGAATCACTCTTTTGTGTCAGATTTAGTAATTGCCCTTGGCCGACCATTCAGCACAAGGGCATTGATTGCTAATTAACAAAATGCCCATATCACTATTTTATTTTGCTTTACAACCTGTTTGGACATGCTATTTTCCTATTTATGCACGCTGACCTTCTAATGACCTGCCATACCGTCGATATCCTCTATTGACCTATTCCGTTAAGGGGGGGGGGGCGTTTCGTAACGTTCAGCTTGTGTACTTGGTGGAGTAAAGGTAGGGCAAGGACAACAGATTTAGATACGAGAGCTCGTTGACGCCAGAGACCTTGTAAAAACCAATAACGGTTGCCGTAAGCTTCCTACTTGGCTTTAATTCATAGACCTTCGAGCCAGCTCTAAAATATTCAAGATTCGGGGAGAACGGACATATATTCCCGAACCCCTGGATTCTTTCATGTGCTGCTGCCACGTTTCACTCACATATACATTATTTGTGGTGTCAGATATTTTATCACCCCTAACAGTGGTGGAGATATATAGTAGGACAACCAATGTATACGCCTGCCACTGACCACGTTTCTGGAGTCAATCCCTGAGTTTAGAAACATTGCTTTTAATTATTATTATTATTTGTTTTAAGATCATTTTTGGAGTGAGGTCACTCATCTTTCTTCGGTCTCGGTAAACACGCAGAAAATGCCTTATTACCTGTTAGATAGTCAAGTTGAAATTATGCTTTTCTCTGTAAACTGCAAAAAAACTAAATTTTGCAAAGCCAAAAAAATCCATATACTATTACGACACAGCAAATCGCTAATATTTCTGTTATTTTAACCCTTGCTTCCCTGTTTAGCAATAAATGGTTAAAAGAATAAATTGGTTTCAGAATTGCCAGCATTTAAACCGTACATGCGATGTGCTGCCAAGAACACCCCCCTTGTTCCTGTAATTGGTTTATATATTTTCCTGTCTCCTTTATTTTTCAAGAGGCGGTAAAGTGGCAGCTCAGACACTTAAAGCTTTAACCCCGGCGGATCACATTAAAGAAGGCTGGGTACGAGGGAGATGAAAACCAAAAGGTTAGAGTGAAGGGGCAGATGCTTTGGGTTGGACTGGGCTCCATCTGTTCCGTCTGGCAGGAATGAGAGAGAGAGAGGGGTATCAGGTGGCACCCAGACTGATCTCAAACCGGACCAATGCGTTAGCCGGACAGCGTCCACTATTCCACTAAAATAAACCATATCTGCAGCCGAAGGCAGTGCCGGGTATCTGAGTAATAATCACAGCCTGAGCGTATTGAGTCAGATGCATGCGCGCCCCAACGATGGTACAAACAGGCACAGTGGTGATTAAGGATCAAAGACCTATATATTTGTAGCTTATGCCTCCAGGATCACCTTAACATGAGCGCGCATGTGAATCCATGGCGGCCTGGTGGATCTCACAAGGACAGCTAATGGGAAACTAGTGGGGAGAGATGGTATAACAACCACCCCCCGTGTGGAATATGTGTGCTTTAATATATATATATATATATAATATATATACTAGTGTTTATATGAATATAATTTAAAGAGGGGTACAAGTTTTCAGTCCAGAAACAAGATGGGGTAATAGTGACCGGTATCCCCAGAATCTGGTATTTTTCCTACTGATTTTTGCCACCAACCTAAAAAAACCTCTTGATTGCGACAGAGAGGTCTACAAAGCACAACAGCAGCGCTCTTATGACTACGAGTCAAAATGAGTTGCCAAGTAAGGCATGATAAGCTGGCGGTGCCCTACCTGTTATGTGGACGCGGTTTTGTACTTTGTGTACTAAATGTGTTATTTTGGCAATGCCTTGGAGTCCCACAGACCCCTCCATGGGTCCTGCCAATTTATTTGATTATACTTCATCTGCCAAGCCCTGTGTAATTTCATAATACAAAAGGTGGTCAGATCTCATATCCAGATCTTTAATCGATATGGAGTTACACATAAACACACAGACCTCGCAAAGGTGCTAGATTACCAACCGGGGCAAGAGCGCCAGCCATCTGACAAGCAAATATGTTCTAAAATATCTAAACCCAGGGTCTCCAGCTGGTAGCCCAAAAGATACCGGAGCAACTCAAAGGGCCAGCATGTCTGGAAGACATTGACACACAAACAATCGTTACACTGTAACACACAAATAAATAAATAAATATAAATAATTGAAACATTCATGATATTTAAAGTACATCCATAAAAAAATACGGCGCCCAGTATGCCTCTTTGTTTGGATAACTTATACAGAGTCATGTCAGCTAGTTCTACCGAGCACTCTTTTCCCTGCGCGCATGTTAATGGCGCACCGCTATCCTCAATAGGCAGAGTTTACGGAAAAAAAAGGTGTGGATGTTAGCGCGAATTAAGAGCCGCGAGCTACCGTTCTCGCCAAAATATACGATGCCCGTGATTTAAGTTTAAATCCATTCGGAAAATTTACGGGAAGTTGGGTAAAGGTTTTATTATAGGCCGCACATAATTTTTATGGGCGATAAATACAAGAAAACGCGAAGCTGATATTCATTCCAGCACAGCTCCTGCACTCACGCGGGAATAGCCTCAGTAGCTGGCACATTAAGGATTGCTAATGTATGGAGTGTGAGTGCGCACACCCAGTAGGCGACGGTAAGATCTAAGTTACCGCAATGTGTGGTCCTATCCCGCTTCTTCCAAGGCCGTGTGCCAAATTCTAACCCCACAGGCAGTTGCTACATCGCTTCCCAAGTAATTGAAACGGGCACCGAGCCTTAAATGTGTGATGTGCAGCTAAGTATCCTCTGCCGCACACATAAACCCGCTAAAAGGTGCGCTAACGTCGCTGCACGCTCGCTAATTAAAACTTCACTTTTAATTTGTTGATTCCAAAATCTATTAATTAAAATCTATGTTTGTATTATTTTTTTATACCAGCTACTATTGGCAGCTGCAATCTGGTGTCTGTGCCGTAACCAATCTTACGAGGTTAGGATGGGTTAAACTTGTGTTCTTGGTCACATGCTGCAAGAAACGTGTCGTTTCAGACGTTTATACCAATTTATTTCGCTCTCCTTCCCTGAAGAATTAGCAGAAGCCTGCTCGCTGCTCGGCGTTCCCCGTTTCATGCTGGGACGAGATCAGCGAGAGCGGCAGGTGCTGTCCGAGAGGCATCCACGGATCCGGTTTCCACAAAAATGTTCCCAGCGCGAGAGGGAGGTGTCGGCCAAAATGAGCCCACACATGACGGCTGTTCAAAGCCGTTACCCCCGGGCACTGGGAGCTCGTTAAACAGAGTGTCTCGTTAGGACACGTACCTTCTTTTCATGATACTGATGTGCAGATCCTCTTCCAGTTTCACAGAATGGTGCTCTCCATTCCCTTTGGGACTTTCCTCCCCCGTGGAGAACACTGTACAAGGCTCCTTTTTCGGGATCCGGCTAGGAGGGAGAGGGATGGTGCGTTTCTCAGCGAGGCGGCCTCGGTTCTGTGTGGAGAAGAAGCGGAGATTCTGAACTGAAGTTTTTCCGTAGAAATATTTACACAGCACATACACTCAGAGGGCAAATCTAGAACGAGCCGTCGCAGTAAGTTAATGCAGAAACGTATCCTACAACTCCTAGCTCAGAAAGAATACATCATTCACATCGCACCACGTCAATTCGCACTTCTATACATTTTTAACTAATTACGTTTCATATTCTGAGCATGCTATCCCTCCCATTCTAGAGTTACAGGCAAATATCTCAGATAAGTTCACGGAAGTACAACCAGTCGGCAGAACGGGGACAACTCGCCAGCACCCGCTGAGATCAGTCGGACTTTCCGCACAAGCAGCTTTTATAAATCCGCTATTAGTATGCACCAAATAACGTCGCCGGGCTTATAGCCCTGTGGTTTCTGGGGGGTTTTTTGTTTTTTTTTTACAACTCAGAGCAGCGTCTCCTCCTTTCTCACTACTGTGTCATCCACAACGCTAGATGTGGAGTTACTTTGTCTACGTCAGGGCTGGAGAAATCCCAGGTAGTCGTGGCTCCTAGATCTGGTTCCCAGGTCTTTCTGGTTGCTCCGTCTGGCTCCCACCTTTTACAGAGATGTGTCCAGCCCTGACCTCATTGTTTTTTGTCAAAATCTTTCAATATAATAAAACCGAATGAGCATGTAAGCGTCGGTAAAATCTCCACCGAGACTGGGTAATGTGCTGTATTTTGCAACATTGTTTCCGTCGGGGACATTCCCGGTCATTCCTTGGCTTTATATAAATTAAGCCTTCAAAACGGAGAAGACCTGTCCTACCTTTAGGGCAAAGTGTCAGCCCGGAACAGGCGTCTCCAACCCTACATTTAACGGTCTCTACGATCCGTATCCTAGCGGATATTAGTAGCTTCCACCGGCATCAATGAATATTGCGACATAAAAATAAATAATAACCAGAAACGAGAGATAACAGAAAAAGTACCGTGGCGCAGACAAAAGCTGTGGTTTATGATCGGGGAAGACATAAGAAGGGTTTTCCGTGATTGAATGCGCATCAGAGGGAAAAGATAGCGACTAGCTCATAAAAACCCTTTATGGCCATTAAGGTGCTGTGGGGCAGTTAGCAGCAGCGATAGAGCGTCCAGAGACTTGTGATTAATAACTAGAAAAGATATGCAGCCGTGTAGCTGCCACATTTACATGGAAACATACTACTCTCCGCTGCATACATCAGGGTCGCGGTTCTACCGCTCGCCCGCATGGGTTTGGCTGGATGGGGATCATGAGAGTTGCCTACCTACTGCTTAGGGGCGAGTTGCCCAAATCTGATATTCATCCGGCGACTAATATGCTCCAAACCGAGAAGGTCTATGGCAGGCAGGTACACCAATTTACTGAGTTACCTATTTTGTCACCAGTTGACATTTTCTGCCACATTTGACCATCAGCGACAAGTAAAATCCATGTAACTTTAGTGAAAATTATATTAAAATATATAGAATTTTTACAATATGGACTCTTAATATCTACTTAGAATCTAAAATGTACCTTTAATAATCTCTCTGCAAAAAAAAAAAAAAAAATCTAATTAATGATATCCTTAAGCACTCATAACATTTATTGAATTTTAAACTAGACATTATAAAATATGGAACTGATTGAAATATATAATGAATACATTACGGGAAAAGGTACATTTAAAAGAATATAGGTTTTGCGGGAGGCCGATATGCTTTGCAAGCCAAAATGTATGCGTAAAAGACACTCTTAATCTTTTAACGGCAAGAATAGCGGGCGACGGATTAAAATTCTAATCACGGGGTAAAATAAATCCATAGAACAGACAGGAATTTGTCTGTATAGCTTAGCATGTGCCTCTAAGGGGTGAGAGCAGCTTGCGGAAGGGGAATGAGATTGTCTCTGGGTGTTTACCGCTGGAGCCGAAGTTTATATGTATTATGAAGCCCCCCCTAGCTCCCTGGGTTGCAGGAGGAGGTCAAAACAGCTGTATCCCCAGCTGTGACATCTGGAGCTGGGCTGATATGGAAAGGTTCCCCAGTCAGGGCTCGTCAGGCTTTAATTGATCCCAGCGCTGCGCGTCCCTCATCGGCATCAAGCTGTGAAGAGCGTGCGGAAGCGAAGAAAGGAAAAATAACAAGCGAAGCACAGCTCCTCGGTTAACCCCAGGCGTGCCGGAAAACCCCGGAGAGGATTCTGAGCCCAGAGACGCATTGCTCCAGCGCAATTGGGCTTTAAAATGAATACATTAAATGGAAATGTTACCTTTATCTATCCACAGCCCTCTGTAAGGGAATAATACCCCTTCACCAAAAAGAATAAGTACTGGGGCGCAACAAAATATCGGATAGGCATGCACACAACACTGGAAATATTATACTGTAGGCGAAACGCACCAGGGTAGGCAAAATTAGGCTTTGTGATGGCCATTTGACCAAATCCTCTTATATATATATATAATATATAATATATAATATATATATATATATATATATATATATATATATATACGCTTTCACAAGCCTTGTCATAGCGGTGTCTGCATACAAACGCTTTTTCTAAATCATTGCAGAACTGGCTAACATGTTTAAGTGGTGGGTGACAAAATAATTTGGATTTAGGGAAACAAGAGGTTCTGCGGGTCCTGCTCGAGCAAGCTTACAACCTACAACTACAGCAGAGACTCATAGGCGTTGTAGTCCCACACTGGCCCACTTCTGGCTACCCCTGCTTTAAGGGATGCTTGAAAAGCATTAACTAAGTCGTTATTTCTGTCAATTATTTCCACTAAACCTTTGGCAGTGGTTCCCTCTGTTCCGTATACTGTACAGACGCTCTCTAATTCCCCCCAAAACAATTTTAGATCCAGTGGAGATTGGGTTAAGCCTACCTCCTCGTGGTTCTAAGAGGTCCTCTGCATTTACTTAGGAAATTCTGCCCTTGGGTGAGATTAAAAGAAAAAAAGTCCCCCTGTAACCAGCAGCGGGAGACCAGAAATTATAACCTTTTCCATATGTGACGGAAATCCTGCCATCTAGACGGTGAACCCTCGGCACCCCAGCTCCCCATCCCACCCTGTACTTTCTCTCGCAGATAATAAATAATGGTTTCCTCCTTATGAAAGCCGCCACTAAGTATTTTCATACGTAATAAAAAACGGGAATATATTGTTTTTTTCACCATGCACGTTGAACGGCAATGGGAAATAACACCGGAAAAAATCTAAGCCGCGGGGGGGGGGCGCAGGAGAGCGGAAGACACGGCCGCTGCATTCACACCTAGCGGCCGGCAGATGCCCAAGAGATGAGGCAATACCGGACAATTTCCACCTATAAGATATAAATGGCTGGATTATGGCCTTTTCTTTTCTATTATCAAACCCCTCAGTCCTAGGCGAAGATAGTTTCATTAACTTAACCCTTTATTTTCTGGCTTTATCCATCTACCCAAAGATTTAACAACTTGAATGTTTGTTTTTGCGTACGATGGCCACTTGTCATCATAATAAAGTTTGTTGTGGGCAAATTCTACTTTTAAGTTATACATTAGAAAAGCGGCTGAAAAGGGACCCAATGTATCAATCCAAGCCATGAATAGGGATTGCCCATTAACCCCCTGCATTGTCTCTGGACTCCTGAGGTCTCTGTCTGGGGGTGAGTAGGACTCCAGGAGGCCGCAGATGTGCCTCTGAAGAAGCGTCTGACCTAGTCGTCGCCTGCCGAGCCTGCCGGCCCTGGCTCAAACATCAGAAACCAAACAAAAGCTAAGCAAACAAGCCTCTCCTTCAGAAAGAAAGCCGACAGCTCGGCCCAGCAAACAGTAACCTCGCTGCTCCATTATCGTCACATGCCTAATAACACAATGTGTGCGCGTCTCCCTGACCTCTCCAATTAAGAGCTCGGGCAGAGACTGCGACATTCAGCGCCAACAGGACCACAATGAACCTTCCCACCTTGCTGGAGACCGGCAGCGCTCCCAAATTCTAGCATATTAACCCTTCCATGCTTTTCGTCTATCCATAAAAAAAGTGAACGTCATACAACAAATAGAAACTATTTATATTTATATGTATGTGTTGTTTTCTAGGAAAGAAGGGAATGTTGTTTCCATATTCTAATTATTTGGTGGTAAAATGAATATGTGCCGAAATTGTGCAGAAAAGCAGCCAATAAAGACTATTTTTATACTTGCAGAATTTGCAAAAGAGTTAAACGGGTTCAAATGGGTTACTTGAAAGAGCGTTTCTATTTTCCCCAGAGCACACATAAAATAATGTTATGGAATAAGGGATTCAATATGAATATGTGTATATATCTTTATCCATCCATGTAGGGGAGTTCTCACCAAGTCGCTTTAGTTGCGTTGGGAACCAGTGTTCCTTTTTGTGCCAATTTTGGGTTTTAAATACACATCACTGATTGTAATGAAAAGCATCATTTAGTTAGTAAGGGCCTGTCCTCGTCTACCCCTCCTCCATCCAATAAACCTTTTATCTGCTCTGATAAAATGGAAGGTTTGCCTGATACACCTGGGGGATTTTTCCTGCAAATTACATTACTTTATTTGCTCAATTGGGCCACAAATTGATTTTCCTGTGCAAATAATGAACATTTATGGTTATTTTCCCAGCAGACTGCTTTATTTTCAGTGTGACGGGAGGCAGTGAGTAATGTCTTGCCCTTATCGTCTGTCCTTCTCCTTAGTGCCTTTCAGATGGTGCGAAATGACAGCTCGTGGGTCATCCCACAAATAGCCTGTCTGGCTTTCCATAACATAAACCTGCTTCCTTTTCTTAAAGGTTCAGGCTTTAGGAGCTTGCAGAATAGCCGAAACCGCGTCTAGGATTATTACAAAGTCCTATCAGCAAGAGGTGCGAGAACAACTGTCTATCAATGCCATATTTTACGTGTGTTCCACAGCCAATCAGTGACTGCTCTTGTGTCACGTGATAAATTACACATTCCCAACAAAATTCTTACAAGACAAAAGTTTAAACAATTAAAGACTTATTCCTGCAAAGACTTTGGGCAGTCAACGACACCAAGAACGGTGTTACTAATACAGCACTTACTTATAAAAGTTACAGCAAACTATTTGGGTCAAGATCTTTAAGAACTAATCAAAGTCCAGTAGCCAACCTCTAGAATCTAGACTAACGACTAACTCAGACTTGGAAAGCAATCTACTTTATTTCTCAAGAAGGGTCCATAGTCCTTTTAAGTAGTCACAGATGCTGATCCCTGCCAGTTGCCCTCAGTGACCTCTGACCTGTTGTAAACATTGATGAAGAAACCACTACTGTGATGACAAATTCACCTCCAGGCTGCTGCTGAGGGTCTGAGCGGGGTCAGGAGCTGCGCTGTGTCAGAGCGGACCTACCGGAGACCACGGGGTGTTTAATGTCACACTTAAAATAAAACTATTGTAATACTGTGTACATTGCTTCATAATACTAAAGACAAGTTGGATAAAGAACATTTGTTTATGTTGTTATAGACATATATTGTTTAAAAAGGTAAAAGTGAAAAAAAAGTACCCGACAACGCCCATTACTCTCACTTTATGGACGCTGCAGGCACCTGTACTGTCGGCGACCAATTCAGTGAGGAGCCAATGAGGCGAGCATCGAAGAGGTCCTTTAGTTGGCTTTTTTGTTGAATCTCTTAAGATAGCGTAAGCCTTACTGATGATATTGAACGTTTGCATTAAAATTTTCTTAAGAGTTTAAAAAATTGCTGTCTTTAAAAGCGGCCCCAACGCAGAAGACGTACTAGGAACAAGCTTTGTACTCTCTAATTAGCAATGACTTTAGTGAGAGCCTGCAGCAGTTTTGAAGGTCACTCCTGCAGGTACGGAAATGAACCTTCTCAAAGCTGGCAAGTCGTAGCTCTACGCTTGCCATGCGGCTAAGGGGATCTCTTCTCTATTCATGTTTATTATTGAAGTAAAAGAATGTGGCAAAAAAAAAAACGAGGCGCATCTCCAAAAATAACCAATTTCATAACATATCATGACAGAAGTTATTTTTATAAGACATGGCAGCCAAAGAACTCTACAAGGTAAGAAACAGTCGTCACTGGTGGAGGCGTGAGGAAACGCTTTCGCCCACAACCTTCAGAGAAGAGGTGACTTCCTCGGCTATGATAGCAATAGCTATTCCAGGGTGTTAATCCGGTTGGAAGAACTACCAGATTTTATCATAAAGCCCCGAAATCAATCAAATTCATCTCGCATTCATAATATTTTGCCACAATACCATAACTAAGACATGCGTGGACATTTTTTTCCCCCCTAAAGTTGGCGTTGGCGGTGAAACAGTTACAGAGTTCTGCTGAAAACAAAAATACTCTCTGCACGGAAAAAAAAAGCAGATGTTCGTAAACAAAGAAAGTGGTTATCACGACCTCCGGGTCTGTGGTATTTCCCTACTCATATGTGGTATGCGTGTTGAAGAGCACCTACGAATACGAGAGCGAGCTTGTAGGTAAATGCAAATGAAAGCCAAGGAGGCAGATCGCTGGGTTTAGGAGATTCTCTGACGTGGTGTCTTCCGGACGACACTTATGAAACCACACACTCCGCCATCTATGTGAGACGTTATAAAGAGGAACTGTGTCTCGGGCCCAGCTAGTAACGGCTTCTTGGAAACTGTACACTCCCGATTCCTTAACCTGCGAAGATATATATTTACCATTTTCACCAAATCCAGAACCTGCAAAATGCTTTTTTTTACAGCAGGGTTGAGACAGTTTTGTAGGTAACTTGCCTGTCAAGGCGTTGGTAAGTCGTGTCTAAACCTGGGGTGGTCGGGCACAGGGGGCTATTGCCTAATCCCCCCCCCCAGCTTGTCCAAACTTCTTAAAACTCTTGAGGATTTGGGAAGGCAGTGCGGCTGCAAAATGTGACGACCCTGCGGCAATATCACAAGTAGCTATAAGGAAGTGCTCCAGGCAAGGCAAAGGTGTGAGATGTGATAATAGAGTGATGATGTTTTAGTTTGAGTGTGTATGAGTGTGTTAGCGTGACATTGTGTGTGCTACTGTGTATATTTAGTTACTAGGAAGGGGGCACAACGGGCTTACTTGCCCCCGAGACCAGAAGGTGCTAGTCCTACCCTGGGCCCGGAGTCATATTTATTTAGTTCATTGGTTTTAGCCTATTTTTGCTGATGGATTATCAGTGTATATTATTAACAATTTTATATCAACGTGCCTGTTAAAGTTCACCAGCTTTGCTGTCCTCATGGTAGGTCATTTAGGGTACACATGGAACTCTGGCCAATTAAAACAGTTTCAAACCCATTAAATCGCTAACAATTGTAACGGAGGATATAGACTAGACGCAACGTGACATTTAGCTATGAGGAGCATGAAATTCAGGAATATTAAAAGCATAATACTAATGACCCACTGTTTGTATAAACCTGCAAAGAGGTGACCATAGCGCACTGATGTATTTCCAAGCTGCAACCACGAAAGATCAGGAAATGATTCAATTCTCCAAGGGTATGGAGGAAAGATCCCAGATGTCCTTCTGCATTAAGCTTTCACCTTTTTTCAGTGCTGAGAATTAGTTCCAGGGGCAGTTACAGCACAAGAACCCAAAATGTAGACAGGTTAATGGCTTCCCAAAGAAGGAGATATATGATAAAAGGAGATAAAAGGAGATTCTTTACCAATCAAATATAACCCTGGTGTGAAAGGGCTTTACGGGCAGGACTGAGGGGATCTATGTAGATTACGGGAATGAACAGTGAGATTAGGGGCAGCCCTAGGAGTCACTGAGAGGAGCTGTGTATGGATTAAAGACTCTTAAAAGGGTCACCCAAGCCATCATATGCACTGTATACAATAGCTGGTTGGTCCATTAAGATTTTTATGGTGTCCCCCTTGAAAACGACCCACTCCCCGCCCATTTCTCCTTTAAATGGGGGCGTTTCCCATGATGTCAGCGAGAACACCCACCAACGCCGGGATCATCCATGACATCAGTGGGACTGTCCACGCCGGGTCTGGCAGGGGTAGGCTTAGAGCCCACAAGTATCACCAGTCAGCTCCGGTGTTGGCTCTGTGACCATTCTTGGGGAGTATAACCCCCATTCACAATCGCAGAACGTCCTCCCATCTTTTTCAGGCAGCCAATTAGTGGTGCAAAAACTGGACCTTTAGAGCTGCTGCTTCTCCTTTAGACACGTAATTTAATTGTCATGATTTGCAGGTTTAATGAATGCATATGAAAAGTATTACAAAGTACTTTAACATGTATTAACTGTTCAGTGGGCTCCCAGGGACACAGGAGAGTCCCTGTAACATGCAGTGTGCTTACAGCTGGGATATGACATCATATGCCGTTTGCTTCCCATTAGATAGGCACAAGTAAAATTAATCATACAGATCTGTGCCGAAGGGGCATATAACTCCCTCAGACGCAGTCACGTATGGCCAGTCTACCTTCCCTCACACAGCGCCAGCCTATACCTAACTAAACGGGAGGGAGCCAGACAGCGTTTTTTTTTTTTTACTTCCCCCTCAACACACAAATTATGTTTTTCTCCATTAATAGGGTGTCATACTGTGCCACACATACATGGGAGAACTTAAATTAAATGCAACAACTTTTGACCTGTTCAACAGCGGCAAAAAAAAAACCCAAACCTTTTTGCTTTTTTAACCCCTTAATGACAAAGCCTGTACATGTACGGGCTCAAAATGAATTGTTTTCAATGGGTTTTGGGACCACCCATTGTCCTTAAGGGGTAAAAAACACATCTATTTGACTCGTTCTTTTAGCGACTCCTGGGTGGACATACAATCTCTCCCGGTTTTGAATACCGTCAAGATTAGTGCTTTGCAAAGCTGCAGGATTACAATCCGGTCAACTGGAAATCAGAACCGCCAGCTAGAACGGGTTCGCGCGCGCAGGGAAAGCCAATAAGCCCTAATCTAATACCAAGTTGCTTTTGTCTGCAGAGTAAGAACATCTCTCACCCTTCCCTCGGTGATATTACGAACATCCATCTCTGGCCAAACAGTAACCCCGGGCCTTAACACTCTTTTGTAGGCACGGCAAGAACTATGACCAAGTCACTATCGTTCACGCACCTGAACACTACTGCACAGAACTGCTGTAACGTGCCGTGAACGTATAGATGCGCCATGTGCAATCAGCCAACCAAATATCCAACCATCAGGATGGAAATGTTACAGCAAAACAACATACAAAGCCTTAGAAACTAAAGGCCAAGAGAACACGCAGACGCTGCCAATGGAGGATTACATATCTCTCCGTGTCACAGCCAGCGAGCTTGACACGTATCATCTTGGTCCCCCCCGAGATATCAGTAATATGTTTACCCAGCCAGTCAGCTCATCCGCCTCCTACTCACATATCACGAATCGTGTCTGATCCCTTTTCTTACTAAAGCAACTCAAATGGCGTCATCTTCACTCTCGCTAGAACGTCGGGTCTTCCTTTTTTTTGTTTTTTTTTATACCTTACATCTGTTCCACCATGGAGACACATCACAAACATTCCTCCTGCAGAGGCATTTAGCAAGAAACACGCATTTAGAGTTTGCCTAGTATTTGAACAATGGTTACAGACCCACACAGGCATAACTCCTTTACGAGCCATAACCGCCTATTTTTTTGCCTTTCCGCTTAAATGCGTTATGGAAATATTGGAAACGGCAAAAAACATCTACAGGGGACCTAAGTGCAACTTCTCCGGCGCGGTGTTTGCGAGAGTGTTCTGAGGTCAAATGGATTTTTCACTCCCTGGGAGGTCACACATTGTTTGCTGGCTCCTGCAGTCTTTCCACCCCCTCCAGCTCATTTATTGAGCCCAAGGGGTCAATGGCATGCCAGAGAAAGCCGTCGGTATCGGCAGAGGCCAGCCGTATTTGAACTATACGTAGTTATCGAAGCCTCCCTACATACAGTTTTATATATAAAATTTAAATTTAGTTATATTTACTTCTGTTCAATGATCTAGAATAAAATAAGATGAAATGTAACCAACTATTTCTTTTTACATAATAAATCTATTGTTTCATTTGGTATGAAAGAAAGATTGTTCTCCCTTTCCTCTTAGTAAAAGTTTGCACACATTTCCATTTTGGAACAGAATCAACCGGGAATTCTAAATTACATGCCGCTGTTCACAAAAATCCTTATGAAATCATGGAGCAAATTTTTAATTTAATTAAGTACTGGAAACAGGGCAGAGTTTGATGCATCCTGGGTGCACTCGGCTCCAGTCGGGTGGAAAAAAAAATACTTAGGGAATTCACTATTTTTTAAGTAGCTTAAGAATCTATCACAGGGTCTGGGGGACAGACTTTAGAACCTAAAATGGTCCGAGATCGTTCTAGTGGATAATAGTGGTGACAGTTTTCAGGCAGGAACCTGAGAATTATCTCATCCCTTTATATGAGAAATATGCATTTCTAGAACAAAAGTCCAATTCCATATTTCATTTGAAAAACACAAAATTAGAAGCCCGTAATTCATGTCCTTAAGTGGGTCTTAAGCATAATTAGAACATCCAGACATCATAATCATAGATTTGCTAATAGTGACACATAAAGGATTACACTAAATGTCCATATGTAGAAAGAGGACTAGTTACAAGCATGTCTTCCGAGGCTGTCGCCAAGCACTTGTGTATTTGGACCTAGGCCGACTATTACCTAGGGCCAGCAGGTCCAGGTGATGGCATCTCTTCTGCTGGAAAACAGAGGGAAATCCACCATATTGGACAGTCAGGCTTCCTGACATTCCGCTACTCAGTAGGGTGGTTACATGAGAGATCTCTGATCATATTCTCCGGCGCTCGGAGAAGGGAAGGCAGCTGCCTAGGGCACCACCGGTTACAAGGACTCCTTACTTGGACCCTTTCTTCACTGCTTTTACCTTTTTCTTTTTCGTTTAAAGAACGGGTGTTGGACAGGAACGGCAATGCCCGTTGAATGTGTGTTTGACTACTTTATTTCTCCACCACTTGGCTGGGCTTGGTAGAAATGGGATGTAATTCTCACATCATGATGCAGAGGTAAACCATGAAGCCAACAACTATATTACATTCCAAACACACCAACCAAAATCTAAATTCCACAGAACAAAACGGCAGCAGCTTCACGTGTATCATTTAAAGGTGATAAAGCCCTGCTTATTTATTTTACTTGAATAATTTCACATTAAATTCAGTCAAAGGGTTTGCTCCTCGGTGTAGAACCACAAGGTAGAGATTGGAACAACGGTGTCTCAGAGGGACCATAACACTGAAAGGAGAACCTTTAAATTTCAAAGGCTAACCTATGAAGCAAATTAGCATGAAATAATTAGATTTTACACCACACTTCCCCGAATTATATAATTTAGAACCTCAAAGTTCAACAATGATGGAATAAATCTCTGTCTGCGGAGCTTACAATTTAATGGTGACTGAATATCACAGCTATTTGTAAAAGGTCAAAGTTAGTTGACCAAAATGTCAACTCTAGAGGGTGTGTTATATGATTTAAACCCATAACCCAACATCAAGTTGCTGTATTACCACTTCTTAAAAGGATGGCATCCAAAATTTCAGCGCTGAATTAAACATTATGAGAAACGGTGACAATATCATTAAGCAAGAATAAAGTATAAGTATTTTCAAAGCAGATCCAACCAAGACTTGAGTTGCCTAAAAGGCACTGGTACTTTAAGGCATGTGGCGGCCATATTACAGCTGGATAAGCGTGGCCGCACGTTGCGTTTTTTCCACACTTTTGCAATATGCTAACGCAGGTGTTCAGCCGGCAGCCGCACTCATCGCTTGTAAGTATGTAGCCCTGTCGGCCACTTTCCACGTTCTCACAGACATTCTTCCTCATACAAATATGCGTACGTTCCTCCTCTGCTGGAGGCTACGGACCTCTCACACCCTCACAGCCCTCAATTATATCCCCTATAGCTTTCTTGTGGTTCTGTGGCTATAAGCCATTGGGTCCCATATATAAAACCCTACACTTAAAAACCCAACAAAACCCCATCTTTGACACACGTTATTATTCCCACTCAACAAGAATTTATGATCATTTAGCCAGAAGAAATGATTCGGAAGCTGGATCCAACATGTCAGTCATTGGAGAAGGCCATAGGCTCTACTTACGTAATTGGCTGTAACTATAAACTGATTAGCAGGGGCAATGTCGAGGTACAAGGCCGTAGCAGCTTGGCAGCCATTAAGGCCACAAATAGACAAATATTTGTAAAATGTGGGAACCAGACAAACACAGAGAGATGCCAATTTTTTAAAGTAAAAAACACACTCAGAAGTAATATTTTTAGAGCCTTGGCTCTCTGGTGTTTGTCAAAACCTGATGAAGGTACGCGGAGGACACCGGATTCACTGCGGACTATGATCTCCTTTGGTAGCATAACACGTGTGTGATAAATGCAGCGGTCGTACTCGTACTATATATTAGGTGCTTATACATACATGCAATGCAGCAGAGACCCTCCGGAAAACAAAATGGCAGGACTTCCCCTTATTCTAGAATTACCACAATAACTCGTGTAGATAGGGGTCAGGAATTAATATTTCTCCAATAATTCCAATGCGGGGTAAGGACATACATTACAGCCAGAGATTCTCAAAGGGAGTAACTCGAGAATTCTTAAAATGGGGGCACGGGGTCAATAACATACCGGTAATCTTCTGCTTTAAGATGGGGAGGGCGAATCTGCCCCAGTGGAATGGTATTCATCATTCAAATCAAGCCTACTAAGTAATTTAATAGATTCTTTGTGTCTCCTTACTGTGTAAGGACTTTATTTGCACACCTGATCTCGGGTATATTTACGGAGTCTCGTGCAGGTGTTAGTAGGATAAGCAGTGTGTGTGTGTGAGCGCAAGCCCGTAAGATATAAACAAGATTAAAGCGTTAACTCACAATGTCATATCACATTCTGATATACGAGGACGCAAGAAGCGACAATGACATGTAAACACAGACGATAAGATTATTAGCGGTTCCGAACTCCATTGAACGTATGCATTACTCTTTAAAAATATATTATATTATATTATAGGTCTGTATGCAGAAGCTAACAAGTTCTGCACCTTTCTTTATGATATTATTAAAAATGCATCTGAGAATAATTAAATGGCGTAGGAAAAACAAATATATGCATTACCCTATCAGTCTTTACATTTAATTCAAAATTCACCAATAAAAACGTATAATTATTAATAGCTAAAGGGTAGGACATATGCTGTTTTAATAATTGCTATTTTTTAATATACTTTTTAATCTAAGACCAGAATATTTTCACATTTAACTGCATTAATATTTCTCACTAATGCTTCCTTACTGGCTGTTAGAAATTCATTTAGTGCTAACGCAGCCCATTCCTGCTGGAATTACACGTTTCAGAAGAAGCACTGATATGCGTGTGCTAATGAGTCATGCTTTTCGGCTTTGCCGTGAATATATTTGTCATGTTTGTTCATTTGAAATGCGCACACACACATACACACACTCTAGTGCACTTGTAATGCGGGGGTAACACAATGTGGCCCCTCAGAGCACCCGGCTACAATAGCCTTCACGGTGCCGCTACTGCTATGTTACCAGTGGGGGTGTGCACAACAGGCGCCCCCCCTCAGAGTTTAGGGCCCCTAGGAACTTGCCTGATGGATAAACTGCAACTGGTTAGTATGGTGTCCAACCATACTAAAGACACCAAGGCAAGAGGAATAGCCACATTATGCCCGATCGCAAGGGCTTCTAGGAACAGAAGAACCGTTCTGTGGAACCTCCACGCGGGTCGGTGAAGAATATCTCCCAGCTGTGACGTTTATTCATCGGTTACTTTGTCTGCTTTACAGAACTTCAGAAGTCAGACGAACAACACATCACGACCAGCGCTTTCCTAGTGAAGAACGTTTTCCGTTGCTTATAATCCATCCGTTGTAGAATTTTGGGAAGTATCCCGCTGCACTTCCCACCTCGCCTCCTAGCAAACAATAGCTCACATCCTTAGATAAGCCCTGATTAGTTATTGCTACTATTTCATTTTGCTGTTTCGTATACTCTATAAGAGCCCCTTCTATTTCTCCCAATAATTGTCATTAGTCATTAAATAATATGATATTAAAATGTATGAAGAAGTGCTTTATTGTTTCAGTAACCGTCTTGGTTGGTAGAAGGTCCAGCACTATGGTATACAGTGCTGCCATTATACACAATGGAAATGAATCCCTGCATTTTACAGAGAGACAAGCGGCTGACGGCACAAGCGTTCCCTGCCCTCAGTCCAAGGTCTTTTCTGAGCACACGTGAGCCCTTGGTACGCACGGCACATATATAGCGAATGATGTAGATTTACCGCGCTATAAGCCGGAGAGGTCTGACCTACATAATATTACCAGTGAAATACAGATAACGTGGTTCATTAGGAAACCTGCGGCACATTATCACCGCGCTTCTCCGCTAGACGGAGGCCAAAAGGGAGAACGCTTTATCCATCCTTATAGGAACCGAAAACATGTAACAGGGCCAACATTCTCTCAATGCTGACGGCAACCCTGAGAAACAGCATAATAAATTATTATAGAATATATATATATATTAAATATATAATAAATTATTATAGAATAGTTCTAGAAGCACCATACTATTGTTTATCGTTTTATATATTGCCATTATATTCCGTACAATGGGTAAGCAGGTCAAGTAGTATATAACATATCAAATAGACTTACAGAAACAACGGGCAAGGAGGCTCAAACGAGCTATTAATCTATAAGGAATACTCTTACTTTTAAATATACACATTAACAAATACCTAATAAAACTCAGTAGATAAAAAAAGGTAGATCAGTTGTTTCCTAACTTTGTTTGTTTTATTACATATCTTTGTCAGTGAAGTTTTCCCCATTTTAGTAAACATCGCAATTTTTCACCAATACGAATGCTTGGCATATTGGGTTCTTTTACATCCCGTGTACCCACAGACTCTTCGCACATCAGGAATTTCTCCCGAGTAAGCCGGTGGTTGGAACCGGTCCTGGATCATTAGAGGAGGCACACAGGGAGATATGTAGAAAGACGTGCACGCCTTGACAATATAGCGCTGTATTCTGTTAATGGCCTGTTCCTCCCAACGTCCTGACCTAATACCCAGAAGAAAAAAAGTACAGACGGGGTGTGGAAGGAACGCGAACATCCAGGTGCGAGGAAGCTTGGCTGGATGACACCGAGGATTCTGGGACACAAGGCTTCTAATACCCGGAGGATCTGAACACGTGCATTGTGATGGATCACAGGTGCAGATGTACACTGTGGGCAAAACCTGGATTAGCCCGAAGGCACCGACACCAAACGTTAACGTTGGAGAATAACTGGTCTGTGTCATCGTACTGGTGTCAAAAATATTAAAAAGGATTGTAAGAGTAGATCTCAAACTGTGGTAACGTTAAAACTTCTACCATCGTCAGCCATCCATCTTTTGTTTCAGGGACGTTTTTGTTCTTTTTAAGGATACTGGAGGCAGAGGAGCAGACCTAAGACTCTATAGAGGTTCTGCACAGCCTTTTGCCATACATTAAAAAAGGTTCCAAAGAAACATATACAGAGCAACATAACAGACAGCAGAATGTCTATAGAGTTTTTACGATGATTGTTGAAGTTATCTAGAAATGTCTTCAGAGTGTTTCGTGTTGTCTTTTCTTTCAGTGGACATCCTCACACCCGTAGATTATTGCTTGTACTTTCACCTCTCCGTAGATGGCCCGGAAGGCAGAAAGCAGTGCCCCTCAATTATCTACTTTCATCTAATCTCGCTCCATCAGCGGAGCTCCAGACAGTGGGGAGAATGGATGCTTGCCCTTTCTTGTCTTCAGGAAATATCTATGGTTACCATAGCAACAAGGCAGAAGCAGCATCTACGGTACCACGCAACTCCTATTGCGTGCGTGTTCCAAATCGAGAGATCCTGTCCTAAAGATAGTTGTATGGAAAGCCGAAGTTGCGTCGCCAAGTGAAAATATAACGGCTGCGGGCAGACTGGCAGGGCGAGCTAGTGGTGGCAGCGGGCAGAAGACGTGGACATCACGTAGCGCAGGAGATAAAATGCAGATGCGTTCGACCAAAAGACGTACTGCCATGTCCTTAAACATACATATTGGGTATGCTAATGTATGCAAGGGCTCCCAGGAACCTGTTCATTCTAATTTGACAACAAAAACAGAGAGCTATCTGCTGGATACAACCAGACTGCAAAATAATGTTACAACGTCTACACAATATAAACAAAAAGTTACCATTATCGAGGGTACAGATTTCCGGCAGCTTCACTATTAGCTGCGGTCACAGCGAGCAATAACTACACGTCCTACTAAACAGTAGATGATCTATTGGATACATTTTAAAATTAAACATTGTGCAGGGCGCTAAAATACGGTGAAAACATCTCCCACTGGCAAAAAAAAAGGCATCATATAGGGCCGGAAAATAACTTCAAAAGCGTTCTCCATTCACCTTCACTCCTAAGGGAAGCAAGTAGGACGCTAACTTTACGAGGCACAAAGGGTTATTTGTTCCAGAACCTACCCTGCATCATAAAATCTGTCACTCTTTCCTCAAACTCTGTGAGCAAACGAAAAAAAAAACCCATGACCAACCCAATGTGAACATTTAGAAATGTGGCTCCTAAGCTATAGTTGTTATAGTCTGCGCTTTTGAGTAAACCTCAGATTTTGATCAGCGCTTCCTGCTCTTAGCCCCTCGGTATTCGCACTTCTGCTGTCCACCAAAACCACTAAACCCCAAACGTACTCTTTCCTGCCACAGATCTGCGGATCCAAAAGCTACAGCCATCCCCTTGTCTCCTTTCCCCTCAATTATCTCCAGTCTCCTCTGACGCTATCATCCAGCCGCCCCCCGTCTCCCCACCTTCGCCCTTGCCAAGTAATTTCCTCTTCAAATCAATTCTCCTAATCACTGAAAACCCAAAAGGGCCACATGAACGCAGCCTCAAACCAGCGCGCAGACATTAATTAAACCCCCTCTAGCCTCCCTGACACTACAAATTGGATGCGACAGGGGTGGGCTGCCTCCTCTGAAATATTAACCCTTTTTGGGCGGATAAGCGACTCCGCAGACGAGAACAAGAATCGTGATTGAATCCGTGCCAACCAGAGCCTGGGACTTCACGATCTACTAATAGCAATTATTAATAAGAAAGTCCCTATTCATCTCGGGGATTTGGCAGAGACACAATTTCCACACTCCAGCACATAAAGCTGACAGTTTCTTGGTCCTGCTGGAGGGAGATGGTGGGAGGTCCCTGGCAGGGTAACAAGGTGCTTATGAAAGAAGCTTGGGCTTCCCTCCTGCATCCCCCCCCCCGTCACCCGCCGAGGACCATGTGAGCCGCCGAGCATCACACTGGGCCCGGCGTGCCCCTGACACTGAAACCACAGTCAACAGACAGAAGGAGACGAGTCCTGCCCATTTCCCGAGAGCTTTCAAAGGGGAATTGTTAGCTGAATATCTGCGTGCAACGCTGACGGCCCCTCTGGAGCTCGCCTCCCCCTAACTGCACAGAGAGACGGTTTATCTGACAGCTGTGAGGTCTGACCGCATTGGGAGGGGGGAACGGACGTGCTACGGGCGCAGCTGGAGAACCAAGCTTTCAGTTATAGGCAGGGGGTCTCCTAGATAAGAAGGCAGTCAGCAACCGCCTAGCGCCCAACCAAGTAGACCGGCGCTCGCCCAGAGGAATTATCCCAGGGGGGGGGGGCTTTGCGTCAAATTTATGCTGCAGTTTTCCAAAAAAGAAAACTTCTTCTGAAATTAATTGGTGTTTTTCTAGCATCAGCAAGGTTGGGAATAAAATAATCTTTAACCCTTCTTGTGAAGTCCAGAAATGCCCTAAAAATTCGCAGGGAAAAAAAATGACTTTATTTTTGGGGCATGGGAGGTTTATTTAATATTATACCGACCCTTCTGGCAAAAAGTGGGGGCAGGGTTCAAGAATGGATTGAGGATAGGAGAGATCATTAATATCATTTGAAGGGCCGGCTGAATTATATATACCGTATATGGCATTAATTATTATTGTAAGTCCTTGAGCAGATTTAATATTGCCAACATTTTACTCAGTATCATAATATTTTATGCTTTTTTGCCTTAAATCGCTTTTTTCTTTAATTTCATCTACGGGTCAGGTCTGTGTACTTTACTAACCTACAAGGTATATTTAAATCCCGCGCCGACAACACACTAGATTCTCTACAGAGGTTATCTGCGCCACTGACGTCACTTTAACGCAATCCCATTAAATGCTATTTTTTTGAGCTCTCTCCCTGCTGGATGAACCCGATATGAAAGCGCTAACCAAGCGTGTTATCTTTTCATTCCCTAATAAACACGTAAGCCCCATCATTTAGAAACCGAGAAGAGATGGGAAGTGAACCCCACTCCGGTTATATTGGTCCTGGGAGCCGCCCGAGCCTCGGGTCAATAATATCCTTTTACGAAAAGACTAATGGATATACGAGACGTTACGAATTTGGTTTTAATTCCCTCGATTGGTTGACGACGGCCGCGCTGACAGCTCAAAGACCTCTTGTGTGTTAATTACTGTCAGAGTGGGTAAAAACCACTTGTCTTTCAATATGAATTCTCAACACCAAGCTCTAGCGAAGCGGGCTATCCATACCCCCTGTTCTGTTTGTTCCAATATTCCCGTTGTACAGCACTACAGAATCTGTTGGCGCTATTGAAAAATAAAAGATAAAGACCAACACAACTACCTCTTATGACACGAGTTGTAAAGATGGCCGGAGGGGCTTTCATTCAAATTCACCAACAACTGTTTTGGGGAGAAACCACGAATGTAATTTGTATGCCAGCCACTCAAACTTAACTAAACATTTTCAACTACAGCTAGAAGATTTCCATTCATTTTGGATACCATGCGCGATATACATAATGCAATCCACACAGACCAACTTTAAATATTAGGTAAATGTCCCCAGAACATGAATAATAACAAACCCATTGTACAGCTCTGCTGAATATGATAGCGCTATATAAAACAATAATAATAAACCCTCTTCCTTCAGGATGGGGTGGCTGAAATCCAACAGCGACCAAGGAACAAACTGCGAGTATTACATCTACTTCTATACAAATCAACCGCTATATAACTCAGAAACGGCGGCTTTTATACGTCCGATAACCCTCAGCCATCCTGTGGATTGCTAAAGTTGATGGGACTGCAGCTCAAATACTGCCGCTGTATTGGATATGGCCTTCTGGGATACAGGAATAAACATATTAAGAGCAAATTAATCATCGCGCTCGCTGGAGGAGAGGCTTAAATTGAATCCCTGGGAAAATATCGGAAGGAAGGGCAACTTGGCTCACATCAGAAACCTCTTCAAATCTTATTTTTTTTATTGCAGCGTAAAACGCACTCAGGATGGGTAATAAAACAGGATATCAATGAAACTGCCATTAGATTCCACAAAATTGTCTTTTTGACTAATTTCTTCCGTCTGCCTGTAGGATTTCATTGATTTTAGCGTTTTTCACCATTAATGCCCTCTCCGTAGGTTTTTTTTAATTACTTGCAGCTCTGCATTGCCTGTTAGGGGAGTTGCATTCCTCCCGCTGATAAAGCCCACAGATATATATATAATATAATAATATATATAATATTATATATATAATTTCAAAAAGTGAAACAACACAGAATGGGTAGCGTAGAATTCCACAAAGTTTTACATACAAATAAAGCAGACCCGCTCCATTTTTCCTATTTCTGTTGCATCGGGTAGATGACATTTTCACACTAATTGTTACAGCGACGCTGTCCTTCGATGACGCATTCAAGGGTTAACTTGGGTCCTGACTGCAGCTGGCATGGGTAAAAAAAAAAAAACACTCCTGCGTAATGCTGCCTGAGCATGATGGGAGTCGCAGTGGGGAAAAAAATCAACTAGACTCAGAATTAACAACCCGTGTCCTATACCGGCTCACCTTGACACTAATAAATAAAAGTGATTGAGATCAAAAGACTCCAGCGACTTCACGCCAACCCATAAACTTTTATGCGAGCCTAAAGGCACTGGAGGGTTGGAATGGAAATGTAGTCATTTATCAGGAATGCAGATCCAATATCAAAACTCAGTCAAACGGTGGAATATATACAGACGATCGTACGCGGCATTTACTGGTGGGGAGGGGGGGTAGAGGTTTTTGGGAGGTTTAAGCAAATCGGTTGCAGAACAGCCTGTTCATAACAGCTTGGCCGTAGCCTTAAACCAGGAAAGGGTTAAAAAAAAAAAAAAATGAACCATTACTTCAATCAATAACCCAACGTCTGAAACAGGAATGCCATTAACATCGATAAACATTATTAATTCAACGCCGCTGTTGTGTTTGGGGGTTTCGAAGCCATAGTGAAAGCAAGGCGGCTGAGAGTCATATGAAATATTGTGGATATATAATATATATTATAGTATATATTATAGTATATATATATATATACACATCAGTTCTTTAATTATGATATTAAAGCATGCGATATGAAACCTATACACATTTGATATGTACACGTCTGATAGCTTCAGCTGTCGCGGTGGGTTTTTCCGCTCGTAATTTTGTTTTTTTCTTCCCAGTTCGTAGGAAAGTGGCGGCGGCGGCCAAGAGCGGCTTCCTTTCTTTAGCAGTCAAGAACGCATATCCTGTTCAGACCCCAAACCATAACATCTGCCAGCCAGACAGCGCATGCACACAGTAACTACTACAGTGTCAAAACCTCTCTGACCAAAGCCTTCAAACGATGCAGCAAGGGGGGCTAAAACACAGAGTCTGAGCAATAATCTTACCACTGGAGACGAAATTCGACACCCAGGGCAATCACAGATTGGAGGATGTACCTGTAAGATTCCTTTGGACATAAGAGTCTTCAAACTTTTCCCTGGGAGCAACACATGAAAGAAAGAGAGAGAGAAAAAAAAACAAGTTGAGGAGTGACAGGCTGTGATGGCACAGAAAAGAGGCACCCGCTGATACCCCCCACCCCTACCCGGGCACAGATTGGTGACACACGCGACACAGGGAGGGCGACAGTTGGCATTTACCCACGCACAAAAAAAACAGGTACACAAACACAACACGATGACATGGCAGCTATTCACATGTAACAAGTAAGGGTTAAAAAACAAGGAACATTAAACTTACTCTATAAACTAAGCACATTTATTCCAAGCGAGCACAGTTACAGTCATAACACGATCCCATGTGCTAAATATGTTATATGCAGAGAATGGTACCCCGGAGGATGGTGTGTCATGTGGCGCCCCCCACTCACCAAATAATGGACACAGACCACATTAATCAGTCACACAGAAATAGAGCAGACAAGTGACCCTTTTAGAAAGCGTGTACGCGGAGCGCAGAGCACACGGTGTAAATTAGGCTTCACTATGTGCTCCGGTCCCTAGGACTGGCAGTGCCCGCCGGGTGTGCAGCCCAGACTCCTAATCCGTTACTCTCCCCCTCCTCTATTTCTTCCTCCACCACCTCCTCCTCCTCTTACTGTCAGGCAGCTCCCTGGGGGGTTAATGACCTCTCATTAGTGCTGCCCTGCCCCCCCCTCCCTGCTTACCCCCCCACTATGAGTGCATGACAAACTCTGTGCCTTTTTAACTGTTTTCTTGCCAATAATGGAGGGGGCAGAGTGCGATGCCCCACAGACTTTTCTCAGGGGGGGGGGAGTAAAGCACTTAAAGCTATGCATAGCAATCAGATGTCTAGGATCCAGGGAGCCAGTCCACAGCCTGCCCGCTTATACCACCCACTGGCATGTGCCACCCTGGGTTACACTGAGCCTTTATGCCACACAACTTCACACAAATATTTGTCTGGGCAAATAACAGACAGAGAGTACCCGGTAACCAGACAGTCATAAAATAACATAAAGTAATAATCATCTGTTTACTGATCATTAAATCTCCTGCCAAGGCACAAGCATTAACCCCTTCGGTAATGGAGAGCCCCAGCATGGCACACAAACCCTATGGGGGTGCAAACTGCCCCAATCAGCAGTGCCCAGTAACTACCTCTGCCAGCTATAGAGATCCGCACCTACCCCCTCCAAAAACCCCTCTGCCAACAGCCCCTCTCCATTAAAGTTATCCTGAGGTTCTGACCCTGGGCACCTAAGGTGGGGGCAGGGTATGAATGTGCCCGCAGGGGGCAGGGGGTGCACCCTAGCCCTTCCCATTTACCTCTCCAACCCCAGCAGCCTGCGTCTCAATGCCAAATCCCCATCCGGAGAGCTGGGGTCACCGGAGAGGAAAGGAAAGGAGGGAGGGCAGATACAGCGAAGGGGAGGGCAGTTTGGGGCTGTGTCACTCCGAGCCACACATCACAGCTTCCTATAACCACGCCAGGCTATTAACCCCCGCCCCGAGCCACACTGCCAGGAGGGGGGGGGGGTCACGCTCTCTGGCTCGCAAAGGGTTAACCGATAAAACAAACTTTAAAACAAACAGCGACTTGAGAGGAAACAATAACATTCATGATAAATATTATGCCTTTACTGTGAAAATAGAATATCCAGCAGGCAATGCGTCATAGATTCACATTAACCCCTTCCACATCCATCATAAAGCAATAAATCAGGCATTTTCCCCTGAGCCAAACAGGATGTTTTTTTGGGGGGCGGTGTTTAAAGGGTTAAATATATTGGCACTTTGGCGGATTAACCCTTCTGATTGTCAAAAAAATCAGGATTTCACAGCAAAAAAAAAAAGGGAAGTATTTGCTGCCCCCAAATTCTGTAACGACCGTAAAACGGGGTCCTTCTAACCGGATCCCCACACACTAACCCGGCGTCATCCCATACAATAAAAAAGCCCCTTTTATAAAGTATAATCAGCACCGAGTACACTGACAGCAGCGTGAATCGTTATATAAAAAAAATCTCCAATATGAGCCGCGCACGGTAAATGCCAGCAGCGACCTCCGGTCACACGGGAATGAATCTTCCATAATGCCACGGCGCCAATAAAATGCGATTTTAATCCGCTCGGCACACAGTGGGTTAACGGACTGGCAGAATTAACCCCTTCCATGCCAAATGTGATATGCCCTCGTGTAATCAGCGGGGCAGGGGGTCTGCGGTGGACTTTGCCCGAACTTTGCAGCTAGTTGCCCTCTTGCCCCTCTCTCGCTCCCGGTACCTTTGTGCCTGATGCTCCGTTTCCAGTCCTTGGCAGTCTCCCGGCCGCTGACAAATTGGAACTCGTTGGGGGTGAGCCACTCGCCCCGGTAGCGGATGGATGGCCCCTTACTGCCCTGGCACAACTTCTGGATGTAGAGTAAAGCCTTGTTCTCCCCGCACTCCACCTCTATGCAGGGCTCCCCCTGGTCAAACAGGGGCTGGAAGTCGGGGATGGACGAGAACCTCTCCAGCATGAGGTCATCGGGCAGCGGGGGGTGCTGGGGCTCATGCAGACCCAGGTAGGCACGGTGTGGGGTAAAGAGATGCTCGTAAGACGGAGGGTGCGGGGTCACCACGGGGATGGCAGCTGCCAGGTAGCTCGGGATGGTGTCCATGGGCTGGTTAAAGGCTGCCAGGGCTAGTTCCTCGCGATCCGGTCTCTCCTTCTTGATGGCCGGCATGGTGTCCCCGGACCGACCCCCCGGGATTGCGCTGTCCTGGCTGCGGCTCGCCTCCCTCAGCACTCGGGCTCTCCGGCTGCTCTCAGAGCGCTTCCTCTGCCGATCTGCCTCCCAGTCCAACTGAGACTTGACATGCCGGAGAGGGCTGAGCCGCCGGAGACATCATGTTGCTTTAGGAAATGCCTTTTGATCCCCTGTCGCCGTCCCCACCCCCCCTGCACTCTGGGGCTCCGTGTGCCCCCTACTCACCTACCCCGCCACGCGCTCTGTTGCCCCTGTGGACCTCCTGTCCTGCCCTCTTCCGCGAGCTTTTACTCTCCTCCTTTACTTGCCGTCCCCTCGCTGACCCCCTGGCACTGGGAAGTTTTAGGGCACTCTGGGGGTCCCCCCCGATCCACCTGCCAGGCTGCCCCCCGGCCCCGGAATTAGAGGTGATAATAGTGATAATTGTTATGCGAGTGCCTGCCCCGGCCCCGTGCTCAGCTCACCCCCAGTCCCCTGCTCTGATGCCCCGGCTCAGTGGAGGGGATCCCTCTCCAGCCTACATGTCACAAACACTCCGGAGTTCACAGACTCTCTGACCAAACAACATTCGCCTTCTCCGCCGCTTCTCTAACTTGGCCCATTTAAACGGCACAGGCGGCAGCGGGAGGGGGGAGGCGGAGAGGCCAGGGGGGTTTGCGAAGGACGACATCCTTCATCCTGTTGCCGCTCCTGCCACGGGCTGATGCGATGCGTGACAGCCGCCTCGGAGGTCGCACTGGGGGGGGGCACCGCAGTGACCTATAACTCCCATAACACTAAGCCACCCAGACCATCAGCAAATAACAGAGAATTCCCGGCCCTGCTCCGCGACCCGATGCATTTAATTCATATTTCTAGCACTTTACTGCAGACTAAAATAATCTATTTTTAATGTAAGAAAAAAAAGATTTTCCTATATCTTTAGGAAAAGACTGAGCCATAAAGTCTGTATGTCCCTTATAAATAATGGTCACTCCGGTATATAGGGTCACAAACAAGACAATAAATTGTTCTTAGTATCTAGACCTGTCCTAGAAGTATTTAGACCTGTCCTAGAGGTATTTTACAAGTCTGGATTACGGCATTACGTATTCCCAGTTATGTCCCATTATACACATGAATTTAAAAGGGTTTATTATATAGGCAGCGCTCACCCTTACAGCTGGTTGACCTTTTAAACGTGATTTAAGTTGAAATTATGTAAATCGGTCGTGATTTTTACACATTAATAAATAATATAAACAAGCTCGTTCTTTACCTAAGGTCTGATGCCCAATATTCTTACAAAAATATCACGTAATTGCTTGAAGCAGCCAATCAGTGGCAGGAAAGTGCTACCATTAAACTCAATGGGAGTGCTTGCCACGCATGCACGCGGCGGCCTGAGTGGACTTGCGGTGCTCGCAGATCTAGTGGTGGATCTGGCTGGCGTGTATCGCATGCAACGAGGTGCGTTCGCCAAATACATCACCTTCACCCAAAATAGCCGAGGGTGGGAAAGGGGCAAATCCATATGGGGGATTCTGGGTATCTCCATGGATGTGATGCACTTACCACCCCCCCCCCAGGGCTAGCTTGGCAAACACTGCAGGTGTCAAAAAGTGTTAAAATTACCCCAGGAAAATGCTCTGATTTGTCTTCTTTTCAGTAAAAGTATTATTTTATGGGGTGGTTTTGATATTTGAGACCAGTTAGAGGCCCAACGTGCTAAATTTTTTTTTGGGGGGATAAGAGTTTGAAAAAAGTACAACTCGTAAGATTTGCCCTATAATGGACAAAACCAGATGAAAATCCAAGGCAAATAGGGTCATTTCTAAATCAGGGCAATTTAATATTTTTTAGGTTTTTTTTCCCCCATTGGCTATAGATGTGTGTTTTTTATACATATGTATAAATGTAAACAAAATATTAGTTTGATTATTTTGATACAAAATAATGTATAATAACAATGTATATAATATAATGTATATAAGTATGAATATGGTTTTAAAACAAAGCTCTATTTGTGCTGAAAAAAAATATATAAATTTCTGAACATGAGAGTTGCGGCTGTCTTGTAGTATAAAATAGCCCTGGTCCTTAACGGGTTAAGATATTCCTAGAATTATTTTAGCAGAACTGGATTATTATTATTATTATTATTATGCACGTGCATCGACGCTAGGGCCGCAAAATGCTTATATTTCGTGCTCCGCGTTCCAAATGACATCATTTCCAACAAAAATCTCCACGGGCCAAGGAACCACATGGAAATTGTTCTTGGAAACTGCGTCAGGTTTCCATTTATTACTTCACACTGTACTTTTTGTGAAGATACGACAGACTTTTTCCCCGGAGGACCAGTGCTCAAGGCGTTTGGTTAACACAGTTGGCAAGGCGCTACATATAATCTTCACGGTGGGCGGTTAAAGGGTTAATATTTTAAAAGTCTCAGGGTCAGCTCATTTAGAAAGTTGCCAGGCATGGTAATGGGGACAGTCAAATGTCAAAATCACAGTCTTTATGAAAACCGTTACTTGTGAAGAGGTGAATTTTGCCCGGAGAAAGAGGAAAGTGACTCGGAGACCCAGAAAAGTAGCTCCTCACCTGGAGACTCCGAGTCAAACATTACAGGTCCTAGAGTTCTGGGAGAATCCCTACCTGAAAGCAGGTAGATTATCGACGCAGGGGCTCCAAAACCTCTGACGTGTTTGTGGCCAATGAACAACTGGAATTAGCGCAGTCCCGCCTTAGCATTTCCATCATTTTATTTCCCCCCTTAAAGATTTAATCACATAAAAAAACCTCTTAGGACACATGTTTGGTTTCCATGACAACAACAGCTTTTGTGTGACAAGAGAATTAAGGATTTCCTTAAAAAAAATTATTTCCCTAACAATAGTATATAGAAATATTTTTACATACTGATTTATTTAATCTCTCCTGGCCTGAACTTTATCAATAATGCCACAACAACAAGCAACAAACAAACTTCTTCAATCTCAAACTACACTACAGTGTGCCACAGGTTACGCAGACAAAAAATGTCAAGGGAGATTAGCTATTTATGGTTATTTTTTAAAATATTTTAAAAAAAATTTAATATTTTTAAAAATATGTTAACGTTAACAGCGAACACTGACAGGGTAAATAACATAAAGTGATCTCTACTCATATATATGTAAAATAAAATATTATACGGGTGAATTTATAGTATCAATATAAGATACAGTAATACAAAGTGCTCTTATTGTTCTTACTTCCTGCCTGTGAAATACCGGTATTTAGTTTGATGGTTTAATTAAAATTATATATCATGGATTTTCTATATGCAAATTACTGAGAATATATATATATATATATATATATATATATATATATATATATATATATATATATACCGTATATATACTCAAATATAAAATAATACCTTTTTATGGGATGAAATTCGTTTATTAGTAAATTAGTTTAGCCACTGTGAGAAGAATGTGGAGGGGTAGAGGGAATGAGGGTGATAACAGAATTGTTAAAAGAAAAAAAACTCACACATAAATACTTAGACAAATAAACAAAGTGAGGCCTGTTAAATGAGGAGAATGCATAAATTAGAATAAAATCACGGAAATGTCATATGAAGTTCTGTCCATGTTTATTCCGGTGTTAAAAATGGTTAATCATCTTTTTTTCCAGTTCCCAACCAGTACTTTTAATTTGAAGACCCCAATAGAGTGGTCCCCCTGGGTGAAGTGGTGGCCAACCGGGTACAGCAATTGTTGTTATGTCTGTTAATGGAGTCGGGGGCCATCTTTACCAAGGTGCAAAAGGGGTAGCTGCCTCAGGCCGTGTCATTCCTCGGGGGCCCCGTAGCAGCTGCCCCTTGAGCCTGCAACAACCACGGTTGCAGGGGTTGCAACTATGACCAAGCCTTCCACTCTAGGGGGCCCGGGCGACCACTTCCGCATGGCCCTCTGATTTCCTCTGTGTTGCTTGCACACTGTGTGAGAAAACCCTCTTGTACCGCACAGGGGAAGCAGGAACGCAGTAGGGTCATCATCACCACACACCCAGCCAATCCATCCCTCTCCTGTGTGTCTATTGGTGCTGGCAGCTGAAGAGGGAACTCCGCACTTTTGAGGAAGCCTGCTCCCGCCGTAACGAAAAAATATACCCCCCCGGCTGAGTCGCAAAATACCGGCTAGGTGGCGATCTAGGTGGTTCGGGGAATATTTATTTATATTGTATGCTGTGTTAGTAGCGGTTATATTTCCCTTATGATCTTGTGGATTCCCTCTAGTATAGGGTTGCATACCCTAATAACTTTTAATACTAGCTGTGGTAAACAATAGAATGGCTTGGTCTTAATCACCTGGCATTACACTTTGACTAATGAAAGTGTGTGGAGGAAAATGTTTCCTTGACCGGATTAGCATCGCCATAAAGAACATCACATGACTGACAATAATGGCAGCCTGCAGGAAGGCAGATGCTGATTGGAAAAAAAATGGAATAAAAGCAAGGTTTTTTTGGATGATCCTAACCAACATTACTGCATTCAGCACTTTATATACTATGCTCACGGAAATAATTATGCTTTCCATGGGAATTCTCCTTTAAACAAGCATTAACAACTGTATTATGCAGTTTTTCTGTTTATTATTTATTATTATATTTATTTATATAGCACCAACAATGTACACAGCGCTTCTTACATTACATACATTCAAAGGGTCTATCTGCTGTCATACTTTATGTTTCTATGTTATGTTTTGAACAGTAATAGACGTGAGCGATTTGACAAAGGCTACGCTGCTTGTACAGAGATACTTAACCGGTATTTAAGTAGGAACCTGCCTTAATAGTTCGAGGATGCTCTTATTTGTAGCCTGCAAAAAACGGTTGGAAAATAACAAAATGACAAAAGAAACACGTAAAAAGGGCATATTTTCTGTAATGACCTAACTTTTATTAATAATAGCCTAAATCCAGAATGATCAATCCACAATGCTGGATTATTACTGTAAACCTGTTAATTTCCAGGAAATACAAAAGGTGATAAAATTGTTGGACAATTCAGTGCTGATAACTGCAGAATGCATTAAATGTTACAGAGGAACAGCCTCCAACAAAGAGCATTTACGTTCATCAATAGTGCTTAAAAGCCGTAATTCACATCCATATACCCACAGTAATATAAAAGCACAACGTATTATGGTAACAATCAGATATTGTAAGGACAATGGGAAAGGGGGCAAATGAGCGAGGGCATAGAGGATGTGAAGAAAAGGGACAAGAGAAGGGCATTGGCCAGTGGCATATAGTGGCTATCAAGGCTTAGGATGGCAGTTGCAGATGGTAGCGGATGCCATTATCCTTTAAAGAAGTAGGAGACCATAGTGGTAAGTAGTTCATGGGGCAGCGTCCAACCTAAGAACACCACTGGCACTGACAAACTTAGATCATGATCATTTAATATCTCAAAGGACCTTTATGTAGATGCAATCTTGAAAGCTAATGGGATTCTACTTCTAACCCAATGAATTCTGGTCCGTTAAAATCTATCACAATATTTTCCAGGACCAATTGGAATGTCCATTTTTGGAATAGCCTCCTGAATACACGGCAAGATCAAGGACCAAATGAGGTAAAGAGAACTTCTGTTTGACTTTTTGTCTACTTTAACGATAATGACTCGACTTGCCAAGATATGGAAGTGGGATTAGATGCCTGCTCACTGTGCTGAAAGGAAATTGAAATATTCTGGTAGGATGATTTTTTTTTTAGGTAATTTGGAAACTGCCCTATAATGACTTAAAATTATAACATAACACAGAAGCACGTTGAGTTTTTTCAAGTTGATTTTTGGTACCAGGAGGCAGAATGTTTTGGGTTCCTCACTTTCCCTTGGAGAAACAAATTTTGATTATTCCAACATGTACACTTTCATAATTCTAACCCCTTTGCTGCGGCCAGAGCGTATGGCTCAGAATCTGGATTGCACCCGATAGATAGTCTGTTTACAAATGTGGCGGATTTCCCCTGAATGCAATCCAGACCTTTTACTTTTTTTGTAAATAAGGAATTGTTGGAACGCCTCGCGCTCTCTGGCCATCACAACATCAGCACATTAAGCCAGGATGGAACAGTCAGGATTATTCACTTACGCAATATCTTTTTTTTTTTACATGTTTGCTAAATACATTATTTTTTAATTTATTTTATGTATCTACACCTGAGAGCAAAAATAGATTGGGGAGGGGGAAAAGCTTAATCATTGGCACGTTGTCACCATCCTCTTACCACCGAATCTGCAAGACTGTGGGCCATCTCTATAATCCTTAAATTTTCAGCAAATGCACACCTCAACCTGCTCCTGTCCTTCACTGCAAGCATGCATGGCACATCAACTCTCCCCCCTATCCATGCCAAACAGTGTCTCTCCCTTCACATGTGTTCCGAAGACACATTCCAGGACCATGGAAAGACTAGGCTGGAAAACTTCAGCTTCCTTTGATCTATGTTAGTGTTACATTAAAATAAAGAATACATTGTTCAGTATTGCTGGGCATCTGATACGACAATAAAATTAGCGTTACAAGACATCTAAGTTTGTACACAACAGGCCACGTTAAATTATTGCCTAGGAGTGATGCTGCAGAACCTCACATCTTGTTTTCTATGTCTCTTGGAGAGGCCCATTCTCTGTGCTCTTGGCTTGAGTGTGGCACGGTGACGGTGTTTGACCCTGAAGGCTGCACCTGCGGCTCTCTGATCCGTTTAGCATGGGAAAGATGGATCCTGCTGATGAATCAGCAAGGAAAACATAATAACAGCTATGGATAACAAATTTATACAGCCTCTAGAAAATGTGATTATCTCAGCCCTCGTCCCTGGTATATATGCTTCATTAAACCCCACTGGGACATTTGAATCATAAGGAAGTGATGTCTGCTGATATTTTTGGGCGTCCATGATCTGTAGATATCTCCCTGATTTTTTCTTCTATAAGGGTTGAAGAAGTCACTTTGATGACTAAAACAAGTCATCAGGTGAGACAACCCTTGGGCTTCTTAACAATTCTAAGGGTTTCTTTAAGTAACCTCTAACCATGTATTTGTCATCATCAAGGAGTAATGTGTCATGAAATATAATGAAAACTGAGCGTATATATATATATGACCCTTGAGGGCCTCCACCTTAACTTAACAATAAAGGCAATTAGTACAGAATCACCAGAGAGGCTGATAGCAGCCCACTAGAGTATTTTATATATATCGTGATTTATAACGTCCCATCATATTGTTCAGTGATGTACAAGGGCAAGCAGGACATAACCTGGTGAGGAGGGCCCTTTTCAGATAAGCTTGCAATCTAGAAGAAGGTACATGTATATTACAGAGGAGGTGAAAGTGCTAATGTTTTAGGTAACAAATGTATCCCGGTGTATAGCCAGACGTACTACAGATTGACTGAAGATTAATAATTAATAAAAAATAGTGATCAGGCGCTAATAATTTATACGACAAATGTGTGATAGATATATAGGTGAAAAAGTGCATGTATGGTTGGAAACACCTGGCAACAAGAGTGAGACCAAGAAAGGTTAGGTTGTGGAAAGAATCAAATTAATTGGTTAATTAATAGGCTTTCCTGAATAAGTGAGTCTTATTTTTTTCTGAAGGACTAAAGACTAAAAGAAAGTTTGATAAGCTGGGGTAGGGTACGAGAGGTACAGATCAGAGGACATGTAAAGATCCCAAAATGTGCAGAGGGACTATGGGTGTTTGGAGGTAAGTGATGAGATGTAAGTAAGGGGGATAGCTATGAAGAGCTTTGTATGTAATATCAAGGATTCTAAATTGAATCATGAAATGCTCAGACAATCAGTGAAGAGATTGATAGAAAGGAGAGGTGATGGGTAAAGATGATAAGCCTGGTTGTAGGATCTGTGATATACTTGAAGGGGCCAAGTGTATCAACATCCATTTACACATAAACTACCCCTTTAATGTCTCAGGATCTCCAACCAGAAACCTGCAGCTACTATTCTAAGAGATTAGATCTGTGTATGGCAGTCAGCGTGTATGCATGTGTCTATGAATTTACTTGGGATATTTATGTATGAAGCATATTTGTGTGTATGCATGTATGTGCATAACCAATGTATGTGTCTATGTATATTGGTGTAGCGGCACAAGGATGGAATCGGCTTCCATGATAAATACTTATTTTTATACTGTCTTATCTGATGAGCACTTGGTTTTGTGTGGACATTCAGCCAACTAATGTTCATTCAGCTTTACGGGAACAAAAACTTGCTTTACATGATGGCGTCCCAGGCTTTGTCTAGCGTTCCTTTCCTGTCCCATCAAATAGGACCCCCGGCTACTGACTGGAGCTTTCCAATCTCAGGCTGAAATGTCCTCTGACTGCCTATGGGCGAATAAAATAAATCCAGTAATGTTGGAATGTCAAATGTTGTCACAATGTTGCCTATGTTAAGGGTGTGAGCTTTTTGGGGTCTTTTTCATTTTTCAAGGGTTGTGGTGTCTTCAGACTATAAGAAGCACAGTCTCCCTCACTTGCAGATCTCTAATTATCTTTTGATTAGATATGCTAGTTTTGTCAATTTCTTTGTGGGCAACTTCTTCCTAAAATCCTTTAAAAAAACTCCCCAGCCATTCAGACTTTGCTTTAACAATCTAACAACTTTAGAAGGATTTTGTAAAAATGGGGACAAATGTCAGCTCATTCTTAGTGGGTTAATCATTAAATGAACCCATAGCTGTTCTGTGCTCGTTTATCATATTTAATTAAATGGCTTAGTATTTTTAGATGTCCAGATCTTAATAATTTGGCAGTATCAGTCTGTCGGTGCATAACCTTAAAATGACATTAAAGCCTCGTATCAACCAAAACGGAAATTAAAGTTTTCATAAAGTTGGATCACATATGTGTTGTAACTGGTAAATTTAAAAACACAACATGGACCTCAGATATAACTCACCTTTTTCCTACTACTTCTCTGCCTAAATGAAGCAACATTTTGCATGTAGCTTTTCGCAAGCATGTGACTGATCTTGTTCGTAAACATGCTTTTGTCGCGAATAATAGAAAAAAAAACCTAACAAAATTAAGGAATACTTTTTACAAAGAAACATGTTTACTTTTATTTTACTTATATACTTTACTGTAAATTTTAAGATGAACTACTGATGGGATTCTTAAGATCTCAGCTGCTGGAGTCAGCGAGAAGATTTGCCGGTCAGTGTTTTTTTGTGAAATGGGGCTTGACTTTTCGTTGCAGGAAGGTGATTGATGGCTCAACTTCCCTAGAGATTGTATAGCTGCCACAGGGCTTAGTGCTCTGGACCTCTGTGATGGACAACTCTGGACCAAATCATTAAAAATCGCACAAACCTCAGGGACCATCGCCCCCTTGTCAAGCAGACCAATATGTTCCTGGGACATAATTAGTCTGTCTTTGCTATGGCAAAAAGTGCATTATGTCAATGGAAGCTAAACAGCGGCGTGCATAGAATATACTCAGATTTGTGATAACTCTGGAAAACCAAACATTCCAAAAAACTTACCTTTGACATTCAAGTAAGTCCTACAATGAAGTAAGTCCTACAATGAAGTAAGTCCTACAATGAAGTAAGTCCTACAATAAAGTAAGTCCTACAATGCTTAGCAGCAGTTAGAGTGACATAATGACCCTTTGTACACAGATTTGAAGGATCTCCATGATCACATTTGTGGAATATGTCTGGAGATGCCTCCCAAGTGCCCCATTTTTTCCAGGTCACAATTTTGTCCTGCATAGCTGTCAAACTGTGGCGGGCAGTGCCATTATGATCCTCCAGTGACCAGACCGGGGAGCTGTAAAATTAATACATGCCTGTGCTCGGCTCAGTGTGTGCTCTACTGGCTCAATTATGAAAATGTTCCCAAAACGTGTCATTGGAACAACATATTTATTTCATAACGACATACTGTTTCATGCCACTCCAAATTAAATTAATTTCCAGCACAAATGATCTGGATGCGATTGGAAGACGTACACCTCTCATTTTCCTTAAAATTGTAGTTTTCGCCTCGAGCCAAGATCTCTCAATGGACAGGGTGTGAGCGCCGTCCTTGGGTCCATTTAATTTTCCTGGTGATTAACAGTGAATTGATAAAAACCTCTTGAATTTAAATTGCCATATGCCAGCCATTCATCTGAGTGAGTATTACTGAGCCCATTGCACACTCTCTTGCAATAATAGGACCAACATTGCTCTACTCGTAGAAGCAACGGCAGTCTGAACTTCTAGCGGTGGTATAGAGCAAAAGCTAGTAGAGCTTACACTAAACTGTCACCCATACACCCCCTCCCACCATTAACTCTGACATACACCCCTGACACTCTATCACCATACCCTGACATACACTATAACACCACACAGTGACACACACACATGCTAACAACATCCTCTCACATATGCTGACACCATATACTCATACCTGAGAACTCCTGGGCTCCGGAAACACCCCCATTTAAAGGGAAAATGGGCGGGGAGCGGGGCGTGTCCAGACCCCGCTCCCGCGACCTGGAGGATTTGGGTCTTGACCTGGAGAAGCGGTGCTTCACCCGGCAATCTCTGGGCAAACCCTGAGAGTTCCCAGGTATGACAGTAGCCGTCCGTCCCATCCTGAGTCCAAAAGAGGTGGGTTTTTAAGTTCCTGGAGTCCACAGCCAGAACATAGATATAGATTATATGGTATAATGTATGTATACCTAGTTTTATTTTTTAACCTAAACCCTTTCCATGCATAATTGTTCTATAAGGGCTCTCAATTGCTTTCCAAATACATTTTTAAGTTTTACATCAAACAGATTTCATCAGGTATTCAGAAAGACAGAAATGTTTCCATGTTTCAACCTGTCTGTTACTGAAGGTCAAATGTTTTACAATAAAGGTCTGTTATCATCACTTTACTGCCGTCAGCAGTGGCCCACCTCGGTCCAAGAGACATGGTCCTGGGGTGATACAACAGCTCTTGAGGTGAAACCATAACTGGTGTTGGACAACTCATGGCCTAAAGGCACTGCGTGCTAGTGTGCTGGAAGCTTAATTTGAATTTTCTTATGTAAAGTTTTAATGTAAGGTTAATATTGGTACCCCATCACTTACATAATCCACATTTTTCTTTAGTCCATTAGTGTTCAACCAATCCATTAGTATGAGCAGAAGAGCTTCAACTAAAGTCAAGGAAGAAGCTTCCAGGTAGAAACCTTAATCCAACGATTAGCGCCACTTTATGGAACAATTCGCTCTCACATTCAGTTTTTTCTTCCTTCCTAAAGTACAGATCTTGTTCGAGGCAATGTAGCATGCCATTTATATGTGTGCTGTGACAAAGTCTCTTCATTTTTTAATTTTTTGCAAACAAAATAATTGTCAGTCTCACTCGGTCTGGGGCTCCATGCAAGATCTCACCTTGTGGAGTTTCAATGATCATAAGAACGGTGAGGAATCAACCCAGAACTACACGGGAGGATCTTGTCAATTATCTCAAGACAGCTGGGACCATAGTCACCAAGAAAACAATTGGTAACACACTATGCCGTGAAGGACTAAAATCCTGCAGCACCCGCAAGGTCCCCCTGCTCAAGAAAGCACATGTACGGCCCGTCTGAAGTTTCAGAATCTGAATGATTCAGAGGAGAAATGGGTGAACGTGTCAGACCAAACGTGAGACCAAAATCGAGCTATTTGGCATCAACTCGCCTGATTGGAGGAGGAGGAATGCTGCCTATGACCCCAAGAACACCATCCCCACCATCAAACATGGAGGTGGAAACATTATGCTTTTGGGTTTTTTTCTGCTAAGGGGATAACTTCACCCCATCAAAAGGACAATGGATGGGGTCTGGATTTTTTGTTGTTATTCTGTCTCTCATTGTTCAAATAAACCTACCATTAAAATTATAGACTGATCAAACGTACAAAATCAGCACAGGGATCAAAAAATTTCTTCCTTCACTGTATAAGGTGTATCAGCGGGGCAGATTGGAAAATAGGGGGGAGTAAGGCATATCTGGGGGTAGGGTGGCATATAGGGGTATAAGGCTAATCAGGGCAAAGTAGCATTTAGGGGGGGCAAAGTGGCATATAGGGGGTATAAGGCATAACAGGGGGCAGAGTGGCATATCTGGGAGGCAGAGTGGTATATAGGGGGTATAATGCATATCTGGGGTACAGGTTGGCAAATAAAAGGAAATCAAAACAAAAAAAATTTCTCAGTAATAGTTTAATTAAATATGAAAAAATAGTTTACACATGCAAATTAATATTTTCTTATAGGGTAGTCTTATATGCAGGCTTTTCCTTTTTTCTAAATTTATTTTCAAATTTTGGGGGGTCGTCTTATAATCGAGCAAATATGGTATATACAATTCTGATCCTTTCTCAATTCTTTCTCCATTTTTCTGCACAAGCACTTATCATTAAATTTAGAGTCTGGATGAGAAATTGTAGCCTGCGTGTCTTCTAACAGCCGTGACCCTGTCGCAGAAAATGGGTTAAGACTAAATTGTAGGCTTTAAAATAGAGTAAGGGGACTGCGGTGACCCAATAACCCATCCTCGTCATTCTTCCCCCTCCTTCACTTTTTGTTCCCTGCCAGGTGTAGTTCTTCTGTGTGACAGCGTGAAGTGGCTGTAGCCTCGATGCTCAGCGGTGGGAGGGAGAGTAGCCCCGGGCCAGACTGCTTCATTACGGCAGATAGTTTGACAAGGCAGCCGTCAGCCACGGCGCTCTGCATTGTGCTGGCGCCTCTCTCCTTGCTGACACGCGCTCGCCTCTCTTTAGGAGACCTGTCCTGCTGCTGGTTTTATGACTTGTCTTCTGGGCAAATAGATTCAGCCACCAGGATCCAAATCGAATTACATCCTCCCCCCCTTTACTATTCCCTGCCTGACGCTGATAAATCACCCATTCCACCTGCACACGTATTAGGCTCCGAAGACTGGATAACGAGAGACTGCCTAAAGCATTCTTTAGGCTACACCTATGGCGCTGTCCACAAATGGGGTCAGTGGTGGACATCTGGTCACCAGGAGAATAACATACACCGTAAATAAACAGGATGAGAATTAACTCTTTATAGGACGGCATCTGCAATATTCTACCAATATTAACCTTTTTTTCTATGATGCTCCAACTTATTGAACAGAACATTACAATGAAGTAATAGAATTTTACGTTCCTAAAAGAATGAAGCATGTAAATCAATGCGAAACACATTGACGCTCTTGATTGCAAGAGATTTGCACAGCAATCAGTATTATTCATGAGACTGTAATAATCGATGCAATATTGCAGTTTAACGGCTACCACGGTCAATGCGAGTTTCCACGTGACGATGCCTCGATAAAATTGAAGAATTAAAAGTTACTCCCAGGACGCAGGGGACTGAAAAGAAAATTATTACACTACTGAATCATTTGCATTTTGGAATAAAATGTAATTTCGTACTTTTGTCTCCTTTACTGGCCTGGTGCCAGAAAGCATTGCTGTATTGCCCTGTGGTGAAATGGTTAATGCTTTCGTGCATTTCTTTTTAACCCAACAGAAGTGTATAAAATACACTACATCATTTTCTAACATGTCCTGAATAGAGCATGATGGCACGTGTATAAATTTTACCTCTAAAACCCTAAAAGAAAGGTATAAAATGCTGCCCTGCAGTATGGGGAATGTATAACTGACTAATTGGTTCTATTCCATAAGTCTATACATCCTACATACTGCAGGGCAGCACTTTACCTGGGCTGGTCATCAATATTAACCCCTTAATGACAAAGCCCGTACATGTACGGACTCAAAAGGGGTTAAAAAAATCCTAGAAAACATGTGGTCACCATTATTACATGTGATCTTTTACTGATCTCAGCATAACGTCTCCCATTAGAAGTGATAGAGGCCATTTATGTAAGGGCATTTAAACCTACATGGGACAGGCGTATCCTCAATCCAAGATGACTGAGTCTTTACATTAGGAAAAGTGGGCCGACTAGGTGGGCTGAATGGCTGCCGCAAGCTCTATGACATGTAGTAGGTGACACGGAGCGTCTATGAAGGGTAGTAGGAGGAAGGACATTTACGACAAATTACTGCAGTTTTTTGGACATGAAAAAACTGCAATACTGCACTTTTACTTCATTATATTGCAAACCTACAGTTGCTCTTCAATGTACTGCAGCTTTATTGCATTTGTACTTCCTTACAAAAATAACTGCAGTAAAAGTGCAGTACAGTGAGTACAAATGCAGTAAAAGTACAGTAAACGTGCAGTATTGCAGTTTTTCATGTCCAAAAAACTGCATTATTACAGGGGAATTTGGGGCCCAGAATCCTCCATAGCCTGGACTCCATCACCTGGCCTAATTAGCAGCTGCTGAGGCGTTAACCAGCAGACCTCAGAACAGACAGGAGAGCGGAGGCTGAGCTGCTGGGACGGGACAGGGCCGAGGGTGAAAGCGCTAAAGGTTGGTGAAAACCTACATTTATTGTGCTGGGTTTGTTAGTTTGCTTTGCTGGATTAGAAATGGAATTATTTATGTTTAGTAAGCACTCAAGTTCAATAGGCTTTTGTTTGAAGAGTTTCTTTTCTGTATTTGCCTGGATTTATGATCAAACTGATTGCTTTTTGGGATCTGCACATTATTTGAAATAAACCCACACCTTTTTTTAATCATAGAGACTGTTGTCCGGTACCCAATACCCTATAGGGCTGTGCTTTCTGCCCATGGAAGGAGCAGCTCGCTCCACTAGATCACAACTATTGGGTTGGTAGCCCCAGTATTCGTATTGGGCTTATATTAGTCTATCCATAGTGAAGGTCCCATGTAAGGTCCTGCAGAATGTGACGGTAAATTTAATATTATATATATATATATTAATATTATACGGCTAATCAGCTCAGGGGCTTTAAAAGATATTTCTACACTACCTAAAAAACATGAGGCCTGAAATATCAGCAGGGGGTGCTTTCTGTTACCCCCCCCCGCCTCTGCTTCTACCTCACTCCTTCACTTTGCTGTTAGTCTACAATAAAGTTCACACACACACTGCTGTGCGTGTCCTTCTCGCGTATGCCCTTGGTCTTCTCTCTGCTTCCCTGACATTTCTGCTGCCTCCTTCCTCTCCGTCTCTATGCCCCCATCTGTCTCTCTTGCTCCCTGGCTGCACAGTTGGATGTGGAAGGGCGCACAGCGATGCCTCAACTGCTTCCTGCCATGAAACGTATCGCTGGAGCCAGCACACCGAGTGCCCTTCGGACAGACGTTCTCTCACCGACACCAGCCGGCCTATTTTTAGCTGGGGGGTTTGGGGTTAGGAGAATCGCATTATGAATCTCCTTACACATCTGCTTCTTCAAAACTTTTCATGTGTTTAATATATTCTAAAATACCCTAAAATATGCATTTAGATAAACCCATATATCATACGCAAAGACAAGACCTACCCAACAGATATTACAATTCAACAGAAATATATATATACCGGTATGTACAAATTCTGTGGACATTAACAGACGTACAATAGAAAGAATGTTTACTTATTAAGATGTATCATTGATTGCAGTTCTGGAAACTCGGCTCGATGTCTTTATAGATCACATCAAATACATACACGTTTACAAAAAAAAGAAGGCAAGCTTAACAATATGGGGTCAAACCTTTCCAAAATCTATTATATTGAATTGTTGTACATCCAATCACGCTGCATGCCATGGAAATGAACGCTAAGATGTTGGGTTGCATAGAAATAAATTATTTCTACAAAATGTTAAAAAGGAAATTGCAAAACATTTCATAAGTCAAGTTAGTGGATACTTCAAGGAGCTCTCCAGCCATATTGTTATGTTAAATGCATATTATAGTTTAGATTTATTTGTTTCATTTAGGTTCTCCCTCAGCTCCCTCTACTAACGGTAGGGAGCATACCTAAGTATGCTTCTTGCACATGCTCAGAAGAATTCTTATTCTAGCTGAGCTCCTGTTGTAATCTATAGCCACAACCAATCACATTTTGTAATGTGAGCGCTCCTCTTCATAACATTCATATGATTGGCTACTGCTTCAGTGACTTCAATGGGATTGCTACTGAGCATGTGCATGATGTTTACATACTAATGCTTCCTGGTTATAGTAGAGTCACCCAGGGGAGGAGTTAAATAACACAAAAGTCTGATTTTCTAACGTCAATAATGAAGCAATTTACTCTCCAATTTGCTTGCAGTTAAATGCATCGCCGTCCATGCATAGGGGCTCCAACATACATTAAAAAATAAAAACACCGTTTTGGTAACATAGACTGTTCCTTTGAGGTCATTGTGAGCTTAGGGATGCCAACATTTTTGAGGAGACATAACATTTTTCTTGTTACAAATTATAATCAATACAGCAAATTATGCCAAGATAGGGTTTTTTCTGTCTTAGTTGACTGTTGTCAAGGCTCTGGCAACATGTCCTTCAATTCCATTATACCCTACCACAGTACAGCTAATGCTTGGGATTTTTGGGCACCTGAGGCTGGCTAAAGATGGCGATCAATGTGCCGGGCAAATAGTAACATGAAAGGTAACACTTCACCTATACATCGATCTCTTTAGATCTCGAGCTGATAGTCCTGGACATACACAGAAGAATTTTAAATAGAAGAGGTAGAGACTTATCTTTTTTTTTTCTTTGTACTTTGTGGGGATCCAGCAATTATTTTTCTTTCTCTACGGATCAGTGAAGCAAACTGTTTTTGTCCCTGTCTGAATAAGAAGAGAGCAGTATTTCTGTGAGAAATGCCGCTTCGTTACTCATACCCAGGCAGCATACTGACGTCACGAGTTCAGCAAATGAGGCTCAGCTCGAGTGGCACGCTGTCTGGGCAGCTGGCACACGCTTGCTACACGGCTTTTCAAGTTGAGATATGAGGATGGGCTGCAATTCTGTATTAATTTTATTTACTAAGCACTGGTTCAATTTGGTTGACTGTGTGAGTAGAAAAATCTATAATAAAGGTACATTAAGTAACCTCCGTCTATATGTACGCAAAATCATAAGAAACTTAAAGATCTAATGGTTTAAGAGGACACAAAAGAAGGAAAAAAGGCAAAAGACAAAACTCCCCATCTCTTCTGATTTACCGGTGGGATTCTCGGTAGTAGAGTAACCAAAACAGTACTTTCCAAGAAAGGATAGTGCACTGAGCACATAGGGAATGGGTCCTGCGACCCGGAGGATTCGGCTCTTGACCAGGAGAAGTGGTGCTTCGCCCGGCAGTCTCCAGGTCAAACCCAGAGAGTTCAAAGCTATGGAGATAACCCGGCAGATGAAAATCTTTATATCTCACCCCGGCCTCCGATATTATAATAAATTACCTGTAAGATTTGTAGCCGTCCTATTGACTAATTATTTCATAGTCGTATCTGTATGTGGATCTAAGGTCAAATGTTGTTTGCTTTTAATGAGGAGACTTTGGAAGCCACCGATAGTGTTTCCTTTAAGACCTCCACCAAGCCACTTTCCACCAGGGCCATAAAGTGGTTGAGTAAGGTTTTAATCCTTTGCTTTGTTGAAGGTGCTGTAAATGTATCTTTGTCCATGGAAACATGTGTACCTGGTTACTTTGCTATGAATCTCCGGGTGAAGCACGGTTTCTCCAGGTCAGTACAGGGGAAACTCTGAACCATCTTGACACCTTTACTGTAGAAGAATGCATATTAAACTACTATGTAGCCAATCCGTGTCGGGGAAAGTGATCCCGCTGAGATCAGTGAACTGACCCCTGTACTCGGCGTGCCCCAGAACCAGCACTGGAGTTAGCTGTAGGCGAGTACATTGTTTGAAGAGAGATGTGTTGGTTTTAATACATCTCCTGCAGGGCATTTAACTGGTGGTGGGGTAAGGGGCAAAATGCACTCGGAGGCCTGACACATTTCCAAAACAGACCATGTGAATATTTAAAGGGACGGCATGGTGATGGCTGGAGAACCTCTTTAGAAATAAAATGCATACTGAAGGCTGGTGGTTTTGCTTAGACCCTCCCTGGTTATGGTCCAAAGTACATTGGAGCAAGACACCAACAGGTATACTAAAACAAGGCTAAAAGACAGAATTTCTGTAGCAATGACAAAACAGGTATTAATTTGGGGAAATATTTTTAGTATATCACCTGAAATCATGCAGGCAAACATGTTGTGGTGTTATGCCCAGTAAGCCTGGGTATTGGAAGGCCTTGGCTAGCAGCATGAGTGCGGTGAGCTTCAATCTGTTCACCATGCATCACTCGGTTCTCCAGATAAGACCTCCTGTCCTTTGGGGAGATTCTATTCAGAAAAAACACAAAGATTTCGGTGTCCTCTGGCAAACCTTTACAGAAAGGTTTAAGGGTCTAATAAATAAGTCAATACATTCCCAGAAGGAATCCTGCCAAAAGGATCTGAATTCTAAGGTTACAATTCATCCATCTGTCATTTACATTCATTCACAGACTGGATGATTCTGATAGTACTAGAAGAAATGGATCCACAGAGGGAGACTGATATCCCCAAAGGAAAATAACTAATGAAAAAGCGGGAAAAAAAAAGCATTAATTTGGGAAAAATGATTCAGGTTACAGGGCACCAGGGCCGGACTGATGATGATGATGGGGTGGACCTGGCACTTTAAGGCCCTGGTCGCATCATAACCTAATTCAGCGTCTAGATGTAGCCTGCGGAGCTCATGTTTTTATGCTCAGATGCTCATGTAGCGTACGGCCGGTTGGCTCTGTTGACTTTTCCAAAGGAAGCTGCACTTTTTTTTTTTTTTAATAAAATACCAATATAGTGATATAATACGCCTTCTCTTTAATTCAGTTAAACACATTTTTTTCATTTGGTTCTTCGCTCACTTATCACCTCCCTTCTTTACCCCTATACCCATCAACATGATCATAAGCTATATACAGGATCACCTTTAATATTGAGCGGTATCCCCAAGCTCCCTATCATGCAGGGCCAGTCGTAGGTGTTCAGGCGCCATCTTTGCCCCCACATACACATCCACATAAATGCTATCACATACTTATACATACTCATTCACATATATTCATTCATTCATTCGCAGAAGTGGTTGACGAGGTTGCCCGGGCCCCTTAGAGTGGTGGGCTCAGTTGCAGTTGCGACCCCTGCATCTGTAGTTGCAGGCTCAAGAGGCAGCTGTTATGGGCCCCCAGGAATGACAGCCTCTTTTGCCCCGCGTTAAAGACGGCCCTGTCTGTATAGTGTCCCGCTTTCTTCGTTCTGACATTTTTTTTTTGCTCTTACTAGATATAAGATAGTGGTGATTAAGTCTACATATTTCTAAGCAGTCTTTTTAAATTAGTTCTGGAGACCTGATGGACAGGGGAGCAGCTATATAACGGAGCGTAAATAGAGGGGTCAGGGAAATGAGCCCCTGCTTCCCCTACATTGTGACATCAGGGATTTAGCCGCCTATACATTTCAATGTCAAACAGTATAGGAGCCACAAGTTATATTTTTAACAGCCGCAGCTTGCTCTTCCTCAGATAGTAGAGGATGGTTACTAAGTGGAACTGCCTCCCAGCAGAAGTGGAAGAGGCCAATACAGCCAGGGAATTTAAACATAGATGGGATAGATGTATGGCTCCTGATTGTAAGACTAGATCAGGAAAAATGGGCAGACTAGAGGAGCCTATGGGCTCTCATCTCCCGTGTTACATCTAATGGTGTAGAAAGAGTTAATCAGCTCCAAAGCATTGATTCTAAATGTCCGCACAGAGTCCGTCGTTGCTCAGCAGCCCCCCAGTAAGGGGCCCCCCGCCAGGGCCGGCTGTTGGCAGCAGCCCCGGAGCCGCAGCTCTGCCGCCGGGGGAGAGAGGTAATAAATAACCCGGAGAGAGGCGAGCAGAGCGCCGAGCGGGGCAGACTCTGACCTAAGAAATACCCGCTGGAAAATGAGCACATCCCACCCCCAGAGCCTGGAGCCGGCTGCAGACAGACAGACAGGCGGGCGGGCAGGCAGGGGGTGCCGGCTGCCAACTCAGAGCCCCCCCCCCCCGGCTCTCACACAGGCGAGCCTGACCCCTCCGTATACGGCGGACGGAGAAATCATGCGGGTGACAGCAGGAAGGAAACGCTGGGGAGAAATGGGAAAACCTAGGATTATTATTATTTATGGATCTGCATGGCGCCAGCATATTCCGCAGCGCTGTACAAATGAGATGACAAAAGGGATATTTTTACGATGGGGATACCCGCTTATATTTGAATGCATGAGTTTTAATGCATTTTGTGTTAATTACCCCTGAGAAAGGCATCTGTCACTCTGCAGCAAAGGCAGGGTGGGCATGATGGAAACGCTGAATGGACCCCGGCTGGAATGAAAAAGGCCGGGCGAGCTGATATTTTGCCCGGCTTGGTGGGATAAAGTATCCTTTTAACATAACTTTGCCCTCTCTCGTAGAAGTCTCTCCATCGGCGCTCTCTGTTCCTGCAGAAGCGTCTCTTGGCTGACGGCTAGTAGACAGAGAATAATTGTAGAAAAAGAATGCAAAAGAACGGGGTTTCTGTGTATTCCTTCCGCAGTGAGCGCTTGCAATATTATTTTCTCCAAAGCCCACGGGCATTTAAAGGGGCATTATCAGCAGCTACATCTTGCCCCGTCAGTCCCAGATAGTGAGTATCCGGTCGGGCTCCCCTCTCCCCGTAGTGACCGCTCATACACTTTCTCCCCACTTAGGGGCCACGGGCCAACATGGAAATTATATTCCCCCAGCCCTATTTTGGTCATCAAATGATGATCAGCATAAAGGTGGCAAAAGTGCCACCATAATGACTCATAACCCTTCTCCGGAGGAGGCAACTCTTGGCCTGGGGGCCAAGTTCACCCAATCCCCATTTACGTACAATCTCTCTAGTGCAATCTAGTTACGTTGTTTTCTCACTGCTTTATTGTTGTCGTCATGTTTTTTCTAGTGCAGCATCTTAAGTGAAAATAGGTTGTTTGCTCGTAGCATTCTGTATCTAAAATGCCGTTTAATAATTGGGTGCAATACATGCCCCATAACGCATGGCAAACCTTCCCCTGTGTGCATAGAACGCGCGTTATCGTATAATTAAAAAGTTACTGTTCATTCATTTGCACTGCGGTTCTCCTCCCACGGCTAATCCCCGCACTGTCTCCAAGTACCTTCTCGCACGCTATGCCTTCATACTTTCCACTTCATCCTCTTGTGCTGTCTGGAGCTGCCAGAAGGAGAACGCGGTTGGGTGAGGCTCCAAATCCCTGGAAAACTGAAATGTTTGGTTGTCATTCCCAGCAGAGCCAAAACTAACCAAACTTACGACATCATCGGCGCTTTGGGTCCGCAGCTGTTTTCAGCACTCTCCTCCGAAGGACAGCGCCACTCAATGAGCTTCTTCCTCACTGTACATTTATGTGCCAAACACATGTGGCTGATTGCATGAATGCTGCTTTAACCCTTTGGGGTTTCCCTTTGTTGCTCATTCTTTACTACTCTGCTACTTGGTCCCAAATGTACCCAGTTTCGTCCCCTAAATAAACCCGGGTCTCGCGTGTGTTCTATGGAAGCAACCACTTTTGGTATTCAGGATCAGATCTGCATTATTATTCCTCCCCATTGAGTTATATTTTCCAGGTAAAATAATTCTGAGGATAGCAAACTGATCTTCTAGTTTTTTTTTGTTTGTTTGTTGCGTAACCTGTTGCGTAATATTATATATCCATTTCGTTTTTGATAATTTAATGTGGTTATGCACAGGCAGCAGTCCCTTTTTACGTTTAAGGTGCAGTAAAGGTTAAACAAGCATGACTTTTAGAAAGAGGGGCCTCCTACCTCCTTATTAAAAGCACAGCATATGGAACCCCCATTGAACGCTGGAATTTTCAGGTCATTAGCTTCCATTGGGCAAGAGGGGCAGGTGCTGCAAGGTGATGGGCATGATTGAGTGGCCCAGTGGCAATGACCCCTTCCATTTCTTGGACACATCGATTGGGGGAGAGAAATCGGGTACCAAGGGCACACGTTATGCTAATTTTAAAACTTTTCCGTAAAAACTTTGCACGGTACAAAAATAATTCAGGTTGTTAGTATTTCAATGAGAACAACGAGACCTTTTTATTATGGGTCAGTGTGCAACAAATAATTAAAATAATCTGTTATGTTTTTATGGTTAAACAGACAATGAATGAGGTTAGAAGGTATCGTGTGTTATACTGCACTTAATACTGTATATTATGGTTGCCATGTTTAACACCTCATTATTTTTTATTTTCCTCACTCTGATTTTGTCTAATGATTAGGCAGAGAATTTTTGTACTTTTTAGGCGAATGAATGAACATTCTCAATCATTTTCCAGCAGAGCAAGGCTTCCAAAAGAATTATTTTTCATTGGAATGATATCTGAAGCATCAAGAATCAGATCTTACTCTTACTGGCACCACGCGGCCACCAAGCGATGACAGGCAGCTTTATAACTGAAAACACACAGCTTTCTGGGGGAGGCTGGTCTCCCCAGTCTGCCAGTGTGACAGAGCAGAGGAGGGGAAGGAATTTGTTACGGGGAGAAAGGATCGGACGGTATCTCTAATCCTATTATCCCTTTGCAGGCTGGGTGCTTCCAAGTTGAGATTATACAGCCGAGATCCTCATTCTGGACCTAGCATGAGAACGGCATTCACACACCCGGCATACACAGCCCAACCTACACAATGTTATACATTAGAGATACACTGTGCTGCCTTTGATTAGCACACACCGTGAAAAAAATAGGACAGATAGACTAGATTGTAAGCTGGCAATAGCAGGACCCTCTTCTCCTTTTTGTACCAGCTTGTTATAGTTTGTGAGTTAAAATGTATCCTGCCAACTCTGATTGTGAAGCACTACGGAATCTGCTGGCGCTATATAAATAAGTGTAATGCAAGTACAATGCTATCGAATGTCGGAAGCAGGGTGCTGTACCGCTCAAAATCCGCAAATTCAGTTATTGCATCTGAAGGAAGTCTGCTTATTTTTTGAAAAAAAATCACACTTGAGTATAATTTTGTGAAAGATGGGTTATCAATAACTAATAATAATTATTATATTACGCAGGTGGGTCCATCTACTAGAGTGTTACGGTCCCACTACAGGTTTACAATTTTTTTTATTTTTTATTATTTCGATGATAATCGTGCATCCCTGACTAATGTGGCAGATATTATTAATGTGGATATTGTGAACTAGCATTTGTCTCTGTGTAACCTTTTATTATTCTTTCAAACCACATAAATACCCAATTTATCTCATTTCAAATGGGCAAAAGAGGGAGACTTTTGATAAGGGCAGTGGCGTCGCTACAGGGGGGCAAGGGGGGGCAATTGCCCCCCCTAGGTTAATCCTTGCCCCCCCTGTTGCCCCCCTGCCAAATCTGGAATAAAGTCGCAATGCGACTTTAAATCCTGCCTTTTTTTTAATTATTATTTTTTTTTAATTTGGAGGAGAGAGAGGGTGCAGCCCGCGTAAGATCGGCAGCCAAGGCAACCGATCTTACGCGGGCCGCACCTCGAGCCCTGCTACTTACCTGTGGGAGGGTCTTCTGCACTGCATAGAGGAAGCGGAAGCCAGAAGAGAAGGCAGAGGGAGGCCGCGCCCCCTGCTGAGGTCTGTGAGCGGCATCGAGGAGCTGCAGTGCAGGTAAGGGGGTGGGGAGGGTGCTTAAATGAGTTTGTATGAGTGTAAGTGCTGGAACCTAGGCATGATGGGAGTTTGATTGCTGCTAGCAATCACACTCCTATCATGCCCAAGTCAGCCAGTACATGCTGGGGGGCAGCTAGCTAGGTTTCAGCATGTACTGGCTGACTTGGTATGATAGGAGTGTGATTGCTCACAGCAAGCACAGTCCCATCATGCCTAGGTTCCAGCATTTACTGGTTGGATGTGTAAGTGCTGGAACCTAGGCATGATGGGAGTTTGATTGCTGTTAGCAATCACACTCCTATCATGCCAAGTCAGCCAGTACAAGCTGAAACCTAGCTAGCTGCCCCCTTGTGTATTGATGCTGCCAGCAGTATGGGGTCTGTATGAGCATGTAGTGGCTGACTTTGCATGATATGAGTGTGATTGCTAACAGCAATCAAAGTCCCATCATGCCTAGGTTCCAGCACTTACTGGATGGATGTGTAAGTGATGGAACCTAGGCATGATGGGACTTTGATTGCTTTTAGCAATCACACTCCTATCATGCCAAGTCAGCCAGTACATGCTG